>VDFB02276325.1:0-69304 GCA_007258455.2 Sequoia sempervirens | reverse complement strand
GGTTACTATGGTGCAACTACATATAAATGAGCACTGAAGTCCATTCATAGTGTTACCAATAATTTTAAGAGTACAGCTATAGCCATGTTGTTTACTAGTTTCCTTGTTTTACTTAATATTCCTTCTCAGTATGTCACTGATGAACTTTTCTTTTAGCTTTAGATGGGTTTTAACATAAATGCCTTGCTGTTCTTTCTTTCATATTTCACTGTGAGCTTTATTATTCCCTCCACAAGTTAAATCCCACTGTTGAAAATTAACTACAACCAGGAGAGGATACCGAAAAAATTGCAATGGTGTTTTATTAAATTATTTAATAACTTTTATAGGCAAAATAACACTTGATAGATTTAAGATACAGTCACATGAAGAAATCTGATTTAATCTCTGTTCTCTCTCGAGTATGCAATACTCAATGTGTTTTATTTGAATATAATCTGTAATGGCAGAATCACACACTGCCTTAGTGTATAATATCGATGTACTTTATTTGTTCCAGTGTAATGTGCAATTGTGTGCAAAATTTGTACAATATTAACATTATATACTTAATCTGTTTTCCTGAATGATGTGTAATCATGTGCACAATAATATATCACCTTGGGTAATGTGTAAAATGAAAAATCTGGTGGGTGTTAAGTTTCCTTATTGGTATGGCATATTTAGCTGATTTTCCACAAATTCTTCTTTGAAAAGAAGTAGCTTAACTTCCCTGGAACTGTTTGGCTTTTTCATCTAACCCAGTGTCCTTTTTGTGAGCTTCTTGGTTTGTAGAAAGCTTACGAGACAAGAGAATTCCTATCAATTTTCAGTGTCTGTAATAGTAGAACTCTTGTGGTCACACACGCCCTAGTTAACAATGAGGGTCCCTTTTTCTTTTAACAAAAACACAAGTACTGAATTTGTTGTCTCCCTGCTGTTGTGGAAATTTTCTTTTTTCTTCAATTGCATTGAGCTACAAACATGGGGCAGGATGTTTTGTTATTTTCTTTAAATTTTGTTCTTGTCTTTCATCCTTTGTTAAAAGAAAGTTGCAGTGATAAAATTAATCTTTTCTGTAACTTGGGCTGACATTGTCCCACTGCCTCATGCCTCACATTTTGTGTTCTTTACATTTGGTTATGTTCTGCACACAGGTGGGTAAGTTCGTTGATGTCACCCCACTTCCCCACATCACGTCTTTAATTTTTGAACCAAAGTCCAGGGATTGTTGAGTCCAACAATAAAGTTAAAATTGCTGACATCAACCAAAAACCCATGTCCCTGCACATTGTTATGAATTATCGTTATGTTTTCTGAGGTGTGGGTGTATGTCAAATCAAGCATTAAATAATGTATTGAATTTTCCATGTGTCCCTTGATTCAAATTAAATGGCACTCATTGACTTTCAGTTATTGAAAAATGTGGGAAAAGGCTTTTTATTGTTCTACTGTTTTCTATTGTAGCTACAAGAGTAAAATGACTGACTTTCTTCTTGCAAATTTTTCCCATGATAAAAATTTTGAGCGATCTTGAGTGCAGGAAGCACACTCAAATGGGAAGATGGCCAGCAAAGCTGCTAGTAGAAGAAAATGGAAGGACCCGGAGTACTTTTACAAAAACGGTTGGTCTGTAAGTCCTGCTTCAATGATTTGTATTGTTATTTTGAAGATCATGATGCTGGCTATGACACACAGAATGAAGACCCAGTGATAGAAAAGAAAATGTGGGTCAAACATATTCATCAGTCAGAATTGCATAAAACTCAAGGAAAGGTTAATGTCTTTCCATGCCCATATTTGGTCCAAGATATTCTGAACTACTGCAGTATTGACAAAGAAGGGTCTAGGGAAAAAATGGTAAGATGATAATGACTGCATCTTCAAAAGTTTTCCAATGATTCTTTGACTTTCAGAGATAAAGTTCCAGTACAATGCAGCTACCATTCACAAATGGTGCAAGCATTTATAAAATATACGACAAGCTCAATGAGATGAATTCTAATCCTAACATATGGGTTAACAAACCAGAGCTAGATCAAATCACTAATAGATCTTTTAGACAAAAGGATGCAGATATAAAGCACATTAGTCCCACCTAGGTCCCCTTGTTATTCATGATTTTGAAAGGAGAGTCCCTATTTGGGTAAATATTATCAGTGAATTTTTTAAAACAATTCAAAGTGGCCCAAGATGGGGTGATTTCTATATGATTTCAGTTTTATAATTTTATTGGATGTTATAAATGTTGTTGTGTATTTAATCTGTCACTACCAAAAAAGACACAGGCCACATTGAACCCTATTCATTGTATTTTTAAATTATTTCAGCATAATCAATATTCACATGGTTATGACATCTTTGGAGAATGGTGGCTAGCTGTACTGGCTCATGTATTGGCAATGTCTGTGAATAGGTTTCCAAAGATTTGGTTAATGATATAAGAAAGGTTGTTAAGTTGTGGTTGTTTCCCCAATATATATTTATCAAAGTTGAAGGAGCTCTTACAGCTCCGCATTTACTTCCAAGATATGTTACTCCGTTGGTCATAATAGGAATGGATGAACAAATATTTACTTCCAAGTATATTTTCTGGCACTTCCTCTGGACATTGGAGAATATTAATTGCCCAAGTGAGGATGATTGATGCTTGTAATTAATTGCCTAAGTAACAAGAAGGAACAATCTTCTCATGAGCCTACACCACCAATACATAGTAAGGTGTTGTCCTATGATGCTTGGATAAGAGTGATGTCATGTGTATGAGCATGTGGTAGGATCCCAAGTTTCTCTTGTAAATTGGGTTTGTGTTCAAGGCTAACTCCACTTGGTTGTGCAAGAAAGGAGAAGATTTCACTCGCTATGGGGTGAGTATGAGCAAGCAAGTCCACTTGAGAGCAAGCAAGGAGAAGGGAAAAAAATATATGAGGTTATGCAAGTTTTCAGCCCTCACACTTCTTGAAAAGTTGCAAAAGATACATATCCACTTCTTGTTGGTAGCAAGCACGAGTAATGTAGATAATAGTTGCATAAAGGTTTCATTCTTTATAGCTATAAAATCATAAAAGAATTAACACGAACAGCTTGTCGGAATTCATTTTCACTCGTTGTAACCATTTATGTGAACCTCAAAAAAGGAAAAGCGAAGTTTAGTTCCATTTGCATGAGCAAGTAAGGAATGAAGCATGTATGGATAATGTGGGACAGCACCATAGCATGTCGTAGGGTGTTGTAGCACATGCATATTTGTTGTTTGAGAACATGTACAGCACTAACAAGTTCATTTTGGTGTTGTATGCATGTATTCTCCATTGTTGCATGAGGACATGAACATCTAGAAAGTATTGGTAGCATGGAACAACACAATAACATGTTTGTAGAATGTTGTAACACATGTATACTTTTTGTTTGAGAGCATGTACAGCACTAGCAAGTTTATTTGGGTGTTGTATACATGTATTCTCTATTAAAATTCCAATCACAGTAACTAAATTTCTGATGATTAAATAAACATTAAATTAATCACACAAATCATTGAATTTCAAACTGCAGAAATGAACACAAGTACACAACACTTTACACCTTGAAATCTGCTTTGCATTCCTTTGAAAGATTACAAGGAAACTACAGCTCCATGGAATTATTATACTGTACTGAGTTATTGAACTTCTATCTTGCATCTATCTTTATACTATTCAGCTAAAAAATCTAATCTTCCAAAAAAAAAATCTTAGCTCACAAGTGATTACTTGGAATATAAGTCTAAATCATTAGTGCTTATAAGTTATATCCACTTTATTAGACTTAATTAACTAAATAAAAGATTTTCTCTTTACCACTTAAGTGAATTACAACTCAAACTACTTGCACGTTCACACAGAACTTGTGCAAAAGTTCTGAACTGAGCTTAAAAACTCAACACTCCCTCCTAGCGAGGAAGGAATTCTGCACCAGTGTTAGTTTGTCTTTGCATGCTTCAAACTTCCCTTTTGCTATGGACTTGGTCAGAATATCAGCTAACTGTTGATCCACTGTTTCCCAAAGGTAGAAGACTCAATGATGCTATCAATGTTATGTAATTAGGAAACTTCTTCAGAGGCCTACTCTCCTTGAATGTGCTCCTAGGAGCCTCAACATGCTCCTGAGCATCCCTCAATGTCTATCCAAACCATTGAGGCCTCCTAATAGAAGAAGAAGAAAGGGTTGACCTTTCTCCCTCCTCACCTAAAAGTTGTCCTAAACTGAAAACAATTGAAATCTTTGGACATTCAACCTTCAGAGCTTCCTGCTCCTCATCCTATATTAGTGGAATAAATTACTGAGATTTTTTGGACGCAAAGTCTTCCTCAAACTTGGCATCCCTGCTGACTACAACTTTCCTCAGCTCTAGAATGTAGTCTCTATAGGCCTTTGAAGTCTCACTATAACCTACAAATAACCCTTCCTTCTAGAAACTTCTAGTTTTGTCCTCTTCTCTAAAGTATATGAAAGTATACTGGACAACCAAAGATGCAAAAATGACTCGCCTCTGGCTTCACACCACTAAATGCCTCCTCTAGTGTCTTGTCCTTCAAAATCCTATGAGGACGCTTGTTTTGGATGTAAACTATTGTAAGATAAACTTCTACCCAAAGAAACATTGACAAGCTCAGGTCATGAATCATGGCCTTAGCAGCCACTATGATTGATCCATTCTTTCATTCTGCAACCCCATTCTATTGTGGGTTGTACAGAACTATCAACTTCCTCTTTATCCTTGCTTCCTGGCAGAAACCTTCAAACTCCTTGGAGGTAAACTCTCCCCCATTGTCTGATCTGAAGACCTTGATCTTCTTCCCTCTCTGGTTGTCAACTAGAGCTTTGAACTCCTAAAACCTACTAAGGACCTCATCCTTGATCTTTAAGAAATGGAACTATGTCTTGCGAGAGAAATTATCAATGAAAGAAACAATAGAACACGCTTCCTACAATTGATCCTACTAACATCAGTCCACATGCATCCAAATGCACTAAGTCTAAAATCCCTTTAGACCTATGCTTGTTGCTTGGGAAAGCAACCTTGGCATGCTTGCCAAGTGTGCATCCTCTACAAACTCCCTGTTGTTCAATGCTGAACTCTGAAAGTCCTGTGACAATCTTCCTCAGAATAGGTAATGTTGCATGATGTAGATGCACCATCCTCTTGTGCCATAACTCACACAAATTATCACTGTTATGAACTAAAGCTACAAACAGTTCACACTGTAACCTATAAAAATTGCCTTCTCTAACCCCTATCACCTGTACAATATCTAGGCTAGATCCTTTTAGTCTGATAAGAACTTGTTGATCCATGAATTCCACTGCACAGCTCTTATCCTCCATCAACAAAACCAAAACAAATTCTTCTCGAGACCAAGAACAAATAAAACTTCATCAACCTCCAAAGAGATATATGACTGAAGTTGAAAGGGAATAGTACCAACTCCTTTTATTGGATATTTGGCATCATCACCAAGCTCAACCTAAACTCAAGAATTACGTTCTCTAAAATTGGTAAAATATTCTTGGGCTAATGTCATATGCCTAGAAGCCCCACTATCCACAAACCAAGCATTCTCTGGAAGACAAGAAACCATTGAAAACCCTCTCAAACTTGGCAGCAAACTCAGCCGTCTAAGTTTCTACTGAGACTGTTGCCTCTTTTTGTTACTGCTTTCTCTGGTTCTGCTTCTTGTTTGGACACTGTGACGCAAAATGACCTAACATATGACAACTAAAACATTTAATTTTACTCAAATCTTTTTCCCAAGCTGTAAGGATGATTCCTCACTCTTTCCCTTACCCTTATGTTTGACAACATTCCTGTTCAAAACCCTAGGTTACCTCTTGTAAACCCTAGCTCTTCTTCAAACCCTAGTTCACAATCCAAGTTGCTACTTCAAACCCTAGAAAATCCCTTGCTAGTTCGTTGTGTGCCCTAGTTTTTTCAAGCTGCCATTTTTAAACCTCAGGTCGCAACTAAAAATTGTATTTCTTCAAAAAAAACCTGTCAAACTGAAAACCCTAGCGATTTGTTCCATAACATATAAAATTCCATTGTGATTTTCAAGGAAAAAAAGCATGATTTGAAGACAAAAATCAAACATAATTTTTGCAAACAAAAGAACAGATTTAATTTTTCCAAAGCAACCCACAATTTTCTTTGTTTGTCACAAATGTTACATGCCCTAGCATCACAATTTTTCCTTCAACAAGTATGCATCACTTCCTTCTGAAACTAAGGCACGATTTTCACCTGGTCATAGTCACAATTTTCCCACTTGAAAAATAACCTGCGACCTCTGAATCTTGACTACGAAATCTTCCTCTTGTTTCTATACACTCTGATACCATATTAAAATCCCAATCATGATGACAAATTTTCTAATGCTTAAATAAACATTAAATTAATCACACAAATCATTAAAATTCAAATTGCAGAAATGAACAAAAGTACGCAACAATTGAAATCTGCTTTGCATTCCTTCGGAAGGTTACAAGAAAACCTACACGACTGTCAACTACAGCTGCACAGAATTATTACACTGTACTAAGATATTGAACTTCTATCTTCCATCTATCTTTATACTATTTGGCTAAAAAATCTAATCTTCCAAAATAGAAATCTTATCTCACACGAGATTACTTGGAAGATAAGTCTAAATTATTAGTAGTTACCTGCAGTTTATTAGACTTAATTAACTAAATAAAAGATTTTCGCTTATCAATTAAGTGAATTATAAAATAGAAATAACTCGAACTACTTGCACGTTCACAATGAACTTGTGCAGAAGTTCTGAATTGAGCTAAAAAAATTCAACATTCTCCCCTGTTGCTTGAGGACAAGAGGCTTCTAGTACGATTAGTAAGTTTTGGTAACATGGGCAGCACTATGTCATGTTCTTGGGTGTTGTAAAACATGTCTACTTCTTGACTTCAAGCATGTATAACACTATGAAGCAATTGGTTGTTGTATTCACATAGATTTCCATTGATTGCAAGCATGAACAACACTATTATAGTTTTGTAGGTGTTCTAAATCATGTATGTATCCATGGGTTGAGCAGGGACAAAACTATGAAGCATTTTTTGGTGTGGTATGCATGTGCAACACTATGACCATGATCTTGAGTGTTGTAAGGATGCACATTTTCATTCCATGACAATGCAAGCATTGTAACATGTAACTTGTTTCACTCATTGATGATCTGGCAAGTAAAGGCAACTTTATGAATCAAAGATGAGCATGGGGTCAGCCAAGTGCATTACAGTGATGTATGTCATAATTGTATTGTGCACAAAATCTTGTCATATTTGTAGCATAAGCATAGTTGTAAAATGATAGGTTATTTTCCTATTCATGGGAAACATTGTGTATGGCCTTCATTGTACAAATGAAGCACCACTATGTAATAGCTTGTATAAGCATTGTCAAATGACCTTCACTGAAAAAGAAGGATCATTCATAGCAGCAGGATATGTTGTAGCTTGGCACACACAATAGCACAAGTGTGTGTAGCACACGGGGTAGTCATTGTAGCATGATTTGAGCATGACACAGGATTGTAGCATGTAGAGTTTCAACTCCAAGGAAATGCTAAACATAATTATGTTAGTGTTTGGTAGCTTCGGAAGATATTTTCTCCTCAATTAAGGCTGGTGGCCTACATATTACAAATTATATTTTATATTTAATGTTGATGTATTAGCAGCAGAGGCATCTTCAGCTGTTATGACAAGCTGGCTGACCCACATAAATTGCTTATCTTCAAAGTGTAACTGACATGCAATAGAATCTTTTGTAACTGCTCCTAAAATAGGCAATTGTAATGCTACTAGTGCATCTCCTTTTGCATGCACATGCAAGTGACGATTCCCTATTTTGGGATTGATTCTTGCTTAAGTTAAGTGGTTATTTCAAGGAGAGTTTACTATCTACAGCAGATGATTATTAAGTGCGAGTTTGTCTCAAGAGCAGATTGATACTTGAGTAGAAGGCTGAGATAATTGTTAGCAGATTGCTTCACTTAATTTCTGTATTTGCATCAGATTATGGTGCTTTGTGTTGGCCTTCTTATCAGCCTATTGTAAAAGTGACATGCTTGTTGAGATTCAATATACAAGAGACATATTTGTGGCTGGGTTTTTCTCCCTCGAGAAGGAAGGTTTTCCCAGGATATATGCTGTGTTATATTGTTCATTTCTTCATGTGTTTGTGTTGCATTTTCTGCTTTCTGTTAAATCTGATCCTAAAACATTAACAAATTAAAGGGTTAAAAGTGTGACAAAGCACCACTATCTTCTACCACAGGGCATCACAGGGTGTTGTGAGGGATTTTATTTTAGTTACTTGGGCACAAAGAGTTAAAAGATAGAGAAAATTCTTTCTAAGTTTCATAGGTAAGCTGTTGTGGACCCAAAAGCTCTTAAATAAGGGGTATATGGTCTGTATTGGATCAAAGAGTAAAGCCCATCCTTAAGGAGCGACACTTCAGCATGTTGCAGGGCCAAAAACCATATTCATATGGCACCAAATATTGAATAAGAAAAACATATTCACGTTCCTATCAAAATTATATGCAATTTCAAAAAAAGGCATGCTAAATTTATGACCTCCAGAAGAAGCAAGATATAACACTGTTCAACAAATATTTCAAAATCAAGAGCGACAGTTTCAGAATCAGTGAGGTGGTTTTGTAATCAGCACGAGTGGTTTCAAAATTGAGGGGGCAGTTTTTCAATTGCCTCCCTATCAAAAGGGTCGATTTTGCCTGAGCCAGATAAATAAGTGGAATTTAAAATGAACCATCATCCCTGTCTCTTCAGTTCTCCAGATGAAGACCTGCTATGTGGAAGGTGAGTCTTCCAAGTTCCAACACTTTAAAAGAACTATTTGGGAGTCTAGAACAAGGGGGAAGGTATCTCCTAGAAGAAGTTGAAGTAGTAATAGGTTGGACAAAGGATTGTAACTTCTTTGTACTTGTCTATAATGAGCAATACACTCTGGTAGAGAGCAGTTGCTCCTACCAATTGGGTTTGTTGCTCCTACCAATTGGGTTTTTCACCACCAATAAGCGTTTTCCCAGCTCCAAATCTCTGTATTGTGTTGCATTTTACACTTCAGTACTTCATTTCTTGGTTAACAACACTTCAATACCTCCATTAATGACTATCATTTGGATTCCAAGTAGAACATTAGTATAAATGTTTGATCCCCTAGTTTCTAACCATCTTTGGAGAAAATTACAAATCAGTAGGCAAATGTTGTAGCTAACCATAAACATCAAGGATCAAGGGATATCTGCTCAACTTGATTTTGGGTTGGAGGATCATGAAATCAGCAGGTTAATCCCATGAGCCAATGGAAGCAATAATATCCTCAATGACTCATTCAGGCTTGACCAATGACTGGTTGGCCATTTGAAGCATAGTTGGGGTTTGTCTCAATCCTTGCTGACATAAGTTTTCCATGGTCTCTTTAGTCATTGCCTTTATTGCAGCACCTAAATCAATTAATATGTTGGGAATAAAAGTCTTTCAAATATCCACATTCACAATAGGGCTTCTAGGATCAGAATATTTTGGAATAGTGATTATTCCAATCATAAGGACAGCCAATTAGCCAACTACCTGTATACTTTACAAGTCCTGTTTCGTTTTCCCTTTCTTTATACAAAATTTCATAACTGTTTTGGTATAGATGGGCATATTTTTTATTGCTCGGAAAAGTGGGAATTTTGCACATTTTTAAGTTCATCCATAAAGTCAAATTGTGGCTTGGATCCCTCTTCTTGTATGTGAAGTCTCTCTGGATATGGAGGTTTAGATGATTGAACAAGGTGGAGGTTTGGTGGAGGATATGTAGATTGATCTGTTTGTTCATCTGATTCAATAATAATGGGGAAGATTACCCCCAGATAGTCTTTCCAGACTGAAGTTGTAACTCATTAATATCAACCATATTGACTGGATACTGTGGATACCATGTAACCTGTATACTGGCTGAGCCAGCTTATTGTTGGGATTGTTTTTGGCTAGGCAGGAATAGGTGTAGCTCAAAGTGGCTCACTGGATGTTGAAGGTTGATTATTAGCTTGAGATGGTGGAGATGGCAAAAGATTTTGAGGTTGTTGTGGCCACAAAAATACAGTAGGTGGTAGTGGATATGATGGTCCACCAGGCCATGACTGTTAACATGGTTGGTGCTGCATCTATGACTATTGATTGAGCAATTGCTGAGCATACAAGGGTTGTTGCCACCCTCCATACCAATTTGGTTGAGGACCATCCTGACTCGGTTGTCCCATTAGATTATAATATGAATTATATGATTGACATACTTGGTAGTGCTTGGCGAGGCTGCCAAGGTCGTTTTGGGGCCATAAAGCACACATGTTCCTCATTATGATCTAAATCAAAATGTAATCGCTTTAATGTGGTAATTCTACTAGCCTCTTCAAGAGTAGAGATCTTGATCCAATTTAACAAACAACATCACTTGAATGACACTTATGACAGGTAGGTTAAAATATGGCCAAAGCTTTATCAACATCTTCTTGTTTTCTTCTTGCATACAGAGTATCCAACTGTTTGCTCATATGATTCAAAAGATCAGTTTTAAGGTCATCCAAGAGATTACCTAACTCACAGTTGATGACTCCTGCAGCAGAACACAAAGCTTAGCCTCCAAGTCCATGATAGTTTGAGATTGGAAATAGTTCCTGCAATTCTCATAGATATCATCAAACATCAGCTTTGAAACATCACTCCACCAATAAGATTAAGACCATCCATGCAGTCCTCTCAAATCCTCTCAAGGAAGTGCATCTTTATTGCTTTAGGATTAAGTAGAGTTTGCCTAGAATGTTGAAGACTAAATAAGAATAGTTCCATAAAGTCTTCCAATGTTTTTTCATCTTTTTGTGACATCTGAAAGATTTCATCTCACATATTTGGCTTTGCAGTAGTACTGATATTTCTTTAAAAGCTTGTCCTTAATTTCTTCCCAGATATTGATGGTATTTCTGCCCAGTCCCATGAACCAACATAAAGCAAAATATTTGAGAGTGGTTGGAAATAACTTCAGTTTCTGGGCATCATTCCAATAATCATAAATACAACATAACATGTCAAATTCGAACAAGAAAATGTCTGAATATTCAATTGTGAGTCCATGGAAAAGAGGAAGAGTCGAGTGTGGAATATTCTTCATGTGTGCCTGATCTTCAAGGAAATTAATTGGAAACTCAGAGGTGATTGGAGCATTGTTAGCCAGAGATCTGTTATGTTATTTGCTTCACCCTTGTGTTCAGTTCTATTTTCTGCCCAAGGGGTCCAGTCTATGTTCAGGGTTATAAAAAGACAAATTTTGTGACACATACCTAGGTCAATAAATTTGTCAAACGACAACCACTTCAGATCAAGCTTTAATGTTAAGCATCTTGTCTCGTTTGCACCAAGTTGACTTTACAACTTACCAACCTCTTCTTGAATAACAATGTAAGGCCAATCTCCACTAGATGCAGCAGGTGAACATTGTTGTAGCTCCTCCAAAAATAGAGAATAATGTTTTGACTAGAGAATTGAAACCTTCTAATTCACGCTCTTGTCCAGATATCTGCTTCTTAGATGATTCAAATAGAACTTCAGCAGACTAAACAATGCACTTGAATAGATCTAAGTCAACTACTCACGTGTCCCTCGTTCTAGTAGTTGTCTTTGCCTCAATCCTCTGGTTATATTTCCTCTTTTTGCTATTCCTGCACCACAGCTAAGAACAATCAATATTGAAATAAATCTACCTTACTATCACTAGCACGATTCATGCATGTAAATGATCTACACTAAACAGCACAACTCAGGAAAACCAAGGCCAGCTATTCCTTAGTTATCAGAGTAAACCAGTGATCCTTGGTGCAACTAATCTACAGGTCTTGACACCATACCTGGCAGAGGCACCCGGATGATTGGTGCTATGGTGTGCCTTCTTTTTAGTTCTAATTTGGCTTGGGTAGATAAAAATCCAACTTAAATCTCGGCTTATAACAGACTTTAAATGAATAAAGATCAATGCATCCTTGTCAATCCAAGGAAATAGACTTGTGATTGTGCTATGGCAAAGTTTACGCACAAGAGATGCAAATACTGAACTAAGTAGAATGAATGTCGTTCTATTTTAAGAGAATGGATAAGAACACTAAAGGCAAATCCAAAAGCAATATTAAGCATTAACTATTAAAAGGAAAGAGGTGCAAGTTATCTGAAACATAACAGCAATATGCAATCACACAGGTTGCAACCCAAATACCATAATCCTTAACAATAAACAATCTGCCTTCAGCAAACAAGTTAAAAAGGAATTGCACAAATGGTTGGCACCACACAAGAAAGGAAACCAGAAATAAACTTGAGAAACATTACCAATGAATGGACCCTTTCTTACCAGACATGCTGCAGGAAATTTTCCTCTTTCAACACTCATCTATTAGAACAATTCAATATTATTAATTTTTCAAAAATACATAATGATGTCTGCATTTTACAATATTCTCTGCATGGAACTCTATTCTCTATATTTTGGCCCCCATTACAAGTAGTATTTATAGGGAGACTGTAAAACATAATTTAAAATAATACTCTTGACTGTTCCTACTTTTCTGGCATTTTCTATGGACAGTCATACCAAATAAACAATACTAACAATCACTAACAAAAACCCCCTCATTAATAGGAGAGGCCAAACAGTAAGCTTTTCTTTTAGAAACATCTTCTGAGTTCATTTGCCAGGCTGGAGGTGGCTGGATAAGTCGCTGTGTGCATCAAACATCTCACTGTCCCGTGACAACTGTGGCTGTAGGTTACTTGCAGCAGTGCTGCAAGTTTACCATACTTGGTCAAAATGTCATATGACTTTCACAGTGTTGTCCGTATTCCTTTGTAGGCCTCCAAACAATCCTCTCCCACTGGAATAGCTCCTATCAAAAGCACTCCTTAACTTGCAGTAGTGCTGTAAGTTTGCCAGTGGTGAGATGTAGGTAAACACAAGACAAGCAATACTTAATTCCTGCTGCTTTTCTCTTAGAATTTAACCAAACAGTCCATAATCCTTAAGAAACTACATCTAGTAGCATAAGGTGATATTTAAGTAGGATATGCATGAAATGACAAGAAAATGGAAATGATGAAATAGGAAAAGGGAGAGCATGGATGACAAATGTGGACTACATTTAGACTCGTTAGTATCCTTATGTGTGCTACACATGACCCCTCAATCCCCACATAGGGCTCTTAAGAAACTGCATCTAGCAGCATAAGGTGACATTTAAGTAGGATATGCAGGAAATGACAAGAAAATGGAAACAATGAAATAGGAAAAAGGCAGAGCACAGAAGCGGAATGTGTACTACATTTAGACTCAGTAGTATCCTCATATGCTACACATGACCCCTCAAGCCCCACACATGGCTCTTCATGTTCCACATGTAACTTCTCATGTACCACAAACTTTTCGTGATCCACACGTGTGTCCACATGCCCCACACATAACTCCTCATGATCCATGCTAGGGTGCCACTAGGTGGGATGTAGCATATACCAAACATGAGGTACAGTTACACGCAAAGTTTACAATACAAACCTAACATTGCTATTTGTTTGTAGCTTGAATGTTGAAATCTTTAGTTATTCTTTCTTACTGTATAACTTGCATTGCAATATTTGGTCTTTAATTAATATTTTCTCCAAGCTTGTAAAGGACCATATGTTTGTATTGTGAAGCCAAAGGACCACCACAAGGTGTCTCAAAACTCAAGGTATTCCCATTAAATATAGTAGCATGGATTTCATCTTATGTTGTCAAGGTTCTTGGGTTGTAACAATACCTAGTTCTCAAATAATAGATATTGTCGGTACTCCACCTGATCAACATTGATTTTCAACCCTGCCATAGACGAACTTTGTCTCTTTTAAGAGGTGAGAAAATTGAGAGTGAGTGAACACATTTTATGATCTATCAGCAGGTTCAATATTTTGCATGAATAATTTCGATGATAGGCTCCAAGAAGAACTAATCCTTCCTTTCTAATTAGATTGAGATTGGATAAGTAAGACCTAAGGATCCTGTAAGAGCTGCAGATAGTAGATAAATAATAAAGACATAAAACTATTTTTTTCTCATGAAGTTGATGCTGCAAACCAACATTATTCCTTGAATTCCAGATCTTGAAAATAGTTTTAACAGGGAAATATGACACATATGGAAAAACATGTCATTTTTAATTTTTTACACATGTTGGGAAGAACATTATCCCCCCTTAAAAGCAGTGTTTATTTCTTAGTTTGGCAGTTTTGGATTGTACATTAATTATGTCATTTTAGACTTCTTAAACAATTTGTGTTAGTCATAAGTTCTAAATTGGAACATCCTGAAGCTTTGATACATGATGCTGCTGTAATGGTTACATGGTTATAGCATTAAATGCAGTTTTTCAAATTTGGAATTCGGAAATTACTACACATATCAACGTTTGCTTAACTGATTAATGAAAATGTAGAGACTTTATGGACACAAAATTTAGAATATTATCAACATTAGAGATCATAATTTTGATGTTAATTGATGAATATAATTAGTTTTATCTTGTATCATAAGGTATTTCTGATGGACCATTTTCTGTGTGTGTGCAAGTTGAAGTAGGGACAGACAATGTAGGATAATCATTGTCAATTTGAAATAGCTTAATGTCATACTGAGGGACTGTGCCAAGTTTAAGTCCAGGAGTGACATGTCTTGTTGGTGTAGTCAGTGTACAATGTCTATAATTATGTTTCGATAAACTCAGTTATCCGACTATGTATTAATTGGTTGTCAGCTTCAGGTAGTTATAAGCGTTGGTTGCTTGATGGTTGTGTTCTTCTTGGCAACCATCAGGTCCTTTAATTAGATTGTGTATCGTCAAGGAAAATAGTATGGTCTAGTCCTTTGATCCTTGGTTGACCATCTCTAGTCTTCTATAATAATTTCATATGTGAACAAAAATATATTTTACTCAAGTATCTGGTATGCATTGTCATCTCTATTATTAATTCATGTATTTATTTTATCAGATAGAGTAGTGAACATTTGGCACCATTGCCTTAAAGAAATTGGGTCAAATTTGAGAGATTCATGCCCTTAAACCCCAATAAAGGCCGGACAAGACCACAAATAGAAGCAGACAAGACCAAGTCATGTCTGATATTTTCTAACCTTTTAAAAATAGCTTTAAGCAAAATCTACCTAAATAGAGCAGAATGTAATTACCTAAGAGATGTTAAAATCCACAAACTTGCTATCAATGATTTGTTGTCTTGGAAAATAATCCCAACTTGAAGTAAAGTTATACTACTAAATTCAAGATTGGGAAATTAGGTCAGCTTCTTACATAAGTCGCAATTCAGCTTTTAGACTCTCCAAATCTTCCCGTGTCACCAAGGAGGATAATTTGTTTGCAATGTTAGTCAAATGATTTGTTACAATTCCATATTCAAGCGTAGGAGATGCCTTCCCACGGGTTTTCCCATTCACACCCATTTTCCTGCATAAAGAGATTTATAACAAATAGTAAGTACAGCACTTGTCATAACTCAGTATCAGAGATTTATAGCAAATAGTAAGTACAGCATTTGTCATTTGAAAAACACAGTATCTTTGCCCATCATTTCCCTCAAGCAAGCAAGAATTTGGTTCATAACATTACCCTTGTTTATAATTTTAAGAGAACTTCAACGACAAAACATTTATAAGAGAAGGTACTTATTTCCTTCACAATATCATGAAAATAATCAGATTCCATACATGAGCCTATTGACAAATGAGTTCAATCTAAAGCTAACTTTATCCCAAAAAATAATCACAAGTTCTACTCCCAAGGGCTTTTTTGATTGTGCATTTAATGCGAGCAACATGCCAAAAGCAGACACTTGAATCACTTAAAAATTCATGTTGCTAGGTATTCAGTTAAGTAATTGAAAGGTGTGCATACTACTTAGCGTGATTGGACCCCTTTGTCTTTCATATTGGTCTCACGTAAAGGAAAACAAATTCTGGACCAATTTTCAGTCAAAAATAATGCATTCTGTAATATTTTGATTTGTATTTGAGGAAAATTTTAAGACGGTATACAATTTTAGAAGTTTAAAAAAGTAAGATAATCTTTTGCAATACTTCTTTCAGACTTTATATGTTTTACAGCATATATTACCCATCATAATTATATCCCCTATTTGAACTTCCCCAAATTTTGAAAAGCTAGGGTTATCAACTTACCCTGCTTCAGCCCGAGCCTTCTGGGTCAAAAGTGCACTCCTATGAGCAGAACTATTTGCATGAGTAGCAAGTGCACTCTGTTGAAAATTTGTGCTTCCCTCCTTTCTAAAAGCATTCCTAGTAGTCGTGTGACCATGTGCTTCACAAACAGTGCAGAACATCCTTTCTTCACCATTTAGGTTTCTGATGAAGGCCCATGGATGTGATTTCTGCCATTTATCTCTCCACAGTCGAGGGCCCCGACGCCGCTTCCTCTTCAACTGATGACCCTCAACACCATTGTGTGTGTCATCTATATAAAATCCCTCTTCAATGTGACTTACCACCAGCCGCTGCTGCCCTTGCTCTTGCAGTTGCTGTTGCATATGGGTTTCATCCCCATTGTGTATGTTGACATCATCATCCTTTTCAATGCATTCATCTTCATCATCTCTGTACAAAACCACATTGCTGCTGCTGCCCACTTCAATAGAGGATCCATCAAGCGGGTTCCCCAGAAGAGATCCACTGGCTAGCATACCTACAAAGTGATCCATGGTTTGGAAAAAGCTACCCAAATCAAACAAGATTTTACTCTATAGTTACAGGAATCGTTTTAGCACTCCTGATTGACTACTGTTCCTCCATTGACCTAGCTTGGTCATTTACGGACATTGCTATGATTTAGTTCTTTCATTAACGACCAAGCCCTTAAAACGGATTGTCATTTTGGCTAGAACCAAATCCAATAGTCGTGCCTTGTCTGTAGTTTGCCTGTGGATTGTGTGTTCGGTCATTGTAAATGATGACATCAACCAAAATGAAACTGAACTTTCCGCTCAACTGCCCAAAATCCAACTCCAAGCAGGAAGCTCTTCACATTAGGGTTCTGAGTGATCACTAAGATACTGGAATCAAAATAAAAACCTGATTGTAAGAGGAATAACGATTATATAAACAACAGAGAAGAATAAACCAAAATACATATTAGCAAACAATAAAGACAAAAAGCAAAACACCTATTAGCAAACAATAAAGATAAAAAGCTTATACAGTGAGTGCAAAGTAGACCATTCAAGCTAATGAGAATCAATCATAAAAGGAATAAGCAGTTATCAGAAATAGGTCGTTATGCAGTTGATGAGGAACAAAATACTAAAAATTAATAAGCTAAACTCACACACATTTGTCAATATATAAATCCGGAAAAAAGAACCCAAGAGAATAATTTCAACCCAGACACATTAGTCAGCCAATAAATCCGGAAAAAAAAAAGAACTTCAAATACTAATTGCAACCCAGACACACTTGTCAATACATAAGCGGACACAACACAAGGTAGTGGAGTAATGATTAAAGGGTCTATTCTAGCTCGACCATGTTTATAAATCTTATGAATGTTATTGAATTGTACCCCACGCTGTGTTGAATACAACCCATAACCTCACCCAAAGCTTCCCAAAAAAAATATTCAACCCAACAGGATAAAGTAAACTGTCTTTCTGGGACAAGTAAGAGAAAATAAAAAACCATTGCAGAAGGCTGCATCAAACAGTATCTTCTCCAACATCCACTAGACAAAATCATATCAGATTAACAGTTACATCATTAAGCATTTTCTCAAATACCCACAAAGGAAAAGCATCTCGGAGCAACAACCTAAATCATAATATCGTTTATTTCAGCAGGCAATCATGCAAACAATTTAGAGTCAATATAACAGAAGTAAAAAATCATACAAAATAAGATATATCAGAATTCAGAATGCTCCTGAAATCGAAGGGCAACCCAAATATAAACATCATTTCAATATGCATTTTATTCTCAATCCAAGCTAAACAAACCCACGAAGCAAAATTAAAAACTTGGAAAAAAAACAGGAAAATTACCTGAATACTAATCAAATTTTGACATCGTTTGACAAAATCCTGCAGTTTTTATAGACGCACAATTTAGATGAGAAGATTTATGATTAAACAGGCGTAACTGGGTTTAACAATTTCCCACAATTTTCACCTTCCGTACACCACAGAAGAAAACAATAATAATTATTTTGAAAACGTGCTAAGTCTAAAGAATCTAACTACAGAAGTTATATGTGCAGAACAGCCTACAAACATCATTTCTAATCATAGTTTCTCGTACCAAAAGCCCTTCTTCCGCGACATCATTATTCTCTCTATAAATTAATGAAGGTCTAGTCAATCCCAAGCAAAAGAGAATTTATTTTATTTATTTTTTGGGAAGCTTACAACCCTGATATTTGTATTCGTTGGCTCTCATACGAAGGAAAAGTAGTCAAATATTTGTTTACAAAAATGACATAGCATGAACCATCCTAATTAGATATCCATAGATCTGATTAACAAGTGGTATGTCCTTAGGTACCAAGTGAGTCACTTGCTATATGGGCAAGCAATGCTTGATTTGCCTCTAAATTGAGCTGCAACTGTTTAGAGCAGCTTGGGGAAGACCCAACTTGTAGGATGCTAAGAGTAGCAAAGTCTAGAAACAAAATACTAAACATGTTCATTAAAATGGGATGTTGCAATAGAAGAGGAGTCGTATGTGTACTCTTACATCTGTTTCTTTCTGATCTATCCACCTGCTTTTGGGTTGTCTTCAATTGTTGAGCAATATTTTTGTGCTCCCTTTCAATCTCTCTCTCTCTCATCACTGTCTGAACTTCTCCTCTGCCATTTTTCGTTTTCTTGCTACTTGTTGCAATCTCAATGTCTCCCTCTTTATCTAGTTTGCTTCTCTTTCTACCTTACTTTATCGCATTTGCTCCCTTTTCTTTTGCTACAATTCTTAGTTTCTTTGTTTTTGTGTCTCTTATTTATTCAACAAATTGATATACGCATCTGAAGTCAAAATCTGAGATTGCCTACTTAGGTGTAGCACCCCATAATGATCTCTATTTGATGATTGTTGCATCATGTTGACACGAGTGTTGCACACGCACACCAACGGACAGATAAACTATCACAAAAAAACGCAAGAACCTACCTTTACTTGAAAGATCCATCAGGAAAACCTAAATCTAAGGTAATCTCAATTTGATCCCAAGGATCATAAATGTCAGGTTTTGATGCACTGGGTTCACTCAGGGTTCATTGTGTAAATTGTTGTTAATCACAAGGGGTCTATGGTTTTGCAAGTTAATTGGTATCCAAAGGATCATAACATAAGCTCAATTTGATCACTCATATGTCACTTCACAACTTAATGCATTTAAAGATTTGCAATAATATTTCATGAATGTAAATTACTTGCACATATTCAAGTAGAGTTAGCATTAATCACTTTACAACTTCATGGAAATGAAAGATTTATAGTAAAACTCCAAGCATTTATCATTTTTGAAACATTTTCTGAAAATATTAAACATCTATTCTAAAACAAAGCATTGAAAGATATTGAAATTTAAAGATTCTCCCAAGTATTATCCATGCATGCCCCAAGAAACAAACTAAATCAAAGCAAACCACTCTATACTTCACCATATTTCTTCATTGCTAGGCAGAATGATGCAAGGATTTAAAGAAACATGGATTATTTACCACCAAATAGTGTCAATATGCACCCAAATCCGATGCAGCACACAATCTTTTTTTATAGGAACAAATAATCAACTACGTATGATTTTGTATCAAAAAATAGCTTTAAATTGGCCTTGATATTAGTTGACTTCAAATGGAACATACAAGTTTTTAGTTTGGAATAGAACATAAAATAGGAAAAAGAAATAGAACTTGCAAAAAATTTAGTTCTCTGAAATCCACAAATTCTGAACTTAACAAAATAAACAACTTTTGGCCCTTTTACAAAAATAAGGCAACCAAAGAGTTCAAAAAGAACACATGAAACAAAAATCAAAGGAACAAATCAAATGATAGCACATGGCAAATGAAAGTTCGCACAAGAACCTTCCAGATTAAGTCAAAGATACTTTGAATTCCTTCATAGCGAGCTTCCAAACTCTGATCTCCGAGTCGGAGGTACTTTCACACAAAATGCAGAGCTATTAACACTTTCTCTTTAAAATCTTTGAGATTAGCTATCTTTGTCAAGTATGGGAATAACCATGCAAATTCATTCCAAAAGACTTCGCCCATGCACAAGACCTTGGGTTTCTGCTACCTAACCATAAGTATTTCTTCACTAGACTCTCGATCTAGAGACTCATCTTCTCCTTTCTTTTATTGATATTCTCGGAAAGCAATCAATGCTTGATTTATACATTTCCTTAGAACACTCTGAATCACCTTCCAACTGCACTTATGCCTTGCATATTCTTCAGTTATTTTATTGATGGCTTCATTCCTCTACACTATTTCTATTTCATACTTGTTCATGCAATTTTTTCACTTTATGACCTCATCAATGACCTCCCGACTTAAATATTGAATAGGATCCTTGTTTATCTTTTTAATATATCCCCTAAAAGCCTTCACTTTTGCCTCATCTTGTCCTAAGGTTCGAGGATCACAATTATGTTGAGTTAGCATCTCAATGAAACTCAAATCCTTGTCTATGAGCTTCTCTCCTTTTTCAGTGACCTTTTCTAATCCATTTACACATTGCAATAAAGTGTCACTCTCCCAACTCAATTACAATGCTTCAACACAAGCTTCTCCCTCATGAGCGTGAAGAACTCTAGCCCATATGCTTTCTACTCATCTTTGCATAACTTGGCACTTTTAGCCAAAATGCATTTATAATTCCCAATAGTGATAGGTAATTTCACTGATCCTTTCTTATGCATTTGTGAAAAAATATCATTAGATGGTATTACTTGTCTCACAAATTCAAGTAGCACTATCTTATCCGTTGGATATCTGGGCAACATGAAGGGATAGTCTATAAACCCTTCCACTCTAAGGTAAGTAAATGTCGAGAACTGAATAAACCAACACCCAATAGTGCATATAGCATCTTATGCTTTGAGAAACAGTCTCTTTGCTTTATCCCCTTCCATTAACTTATTACTAGCTTCATAGAAAAAAACATCATTTACCCTACGATAGTGCTCTTGATACTGGTAAGTAGTAATCTGGGGAAAATTATGATAAATCAACTTATTTTTTGGTTCTCTTCCTAGAGTACCCACTATGTTCAAACCTTGTATGTTTTCCCTTAGGGCATATGAATAAACAACATATGAGGACATCATGAGAACCTAGGTAGTTGAAATTTTTTGCACTTTTTCGTGCAATCTATTGCTAATAAATCTTTCCCAATGAATCTAGACAAGGTTTTCCCTCATTTTCCTAATGATCTCGAACATCCAGTGTTTGAATTTGTTGTCATGTTTACACCCAACCATTATGCTCAGTAGGGTTATCATATCTTGGATTTCTTGAATGAATAATGACCTCAGGATATGCTTCGACATTCTCGCCATCTTTTCTTGAAACCATGTTGATAACATAACCTTTTTGTTTTGCTCTTTCGAGCTCATATACGTTGTGTTTGCATCCTTCATTTCAAATACATTCATTTTGGTGAACAAGGGGAGCACAAATGTGTATACAATACCATCTGTCAAGAGCTCTACATAGACTCTCCCTTCTTTCACAATATCCCTCCTGTCTATTTCGTACCATTTCATGCACTCAAGGGTTGATTCAAGGGCTCCTATTGTCAATGGGAACCCTCCTGCCAAATACATTCCAGTAGTGACCATATTTTTTGTGCATTGTGTGGCATCTTCTCGATGAATCCTTTGAGAAAATTCATACTCATTAAAACTTCCTAGATGGGTATCCGAATCATCCCCTAGGCAGGTGTGAGGTCTCAAAAATGCAGGTTGTACAAATCCTAAGAGGATGTCAAGCTCTATGACTAGTCTTACAACATTTTTGAACTAACAAACAAAGTGAACCTATATGGTTGATGACTCTCTACACTTCAGGCTCTGCTAAACCTAGGCGGGTGAACCTTGATAACTGAAGCAGATTTAAGAGTTGTATGACTCAATTAGATTTAAGGATCTACCCATAGTTGCATAAAGTGTGGAATAGATGAAGGTTTGCTAACTACTACTCCTAATATTAAAATTTAAAATGTGAAGGTATGAATAAGACTTTATGGTAATTTTAAAATGAGATGGGTAAGACCAGTGCCTATTTCTATTGGGCTAATGGAGTCAAGAGGTGAATGATGTGTGACCAACTTACTTAAACAGTTCAGACTGTTTGGCACTTAGGATTGTTTGTACCTTGTACAAATGTGCAAGAATGTAACTATCAGACTCTTCTTATCGATCCAAATGGTTTTATCAAGCTATTGTGATTAATTGATAGGGAATTTTAATCCTTTGGAGGAACCAATCAATTAAATCACACTGAGACAATAAGTGTGTTCTGACAAATAAAAATGGATTTTTGATTTGAATACAAGATAAAGCGAAGTTGGAGACAATATGATAATTGTAGTGATTATATGGCTCCTCTTATCAATCTAAATAGTACTTCCAAATTACTATGATCTTATTAAAAGTATATTTAATTCTTTGAAAGAAACCAATCGATGAAACCACATCAAAACAACAAATGTGTTTGGATAAATTGAGTTTTGATACATCAACTTAAATAATACATGGAAGCAGTAAATTCCAGAGATAATCAAATAACTAGATAATCACAAAAAAAATTAACACCAATGTTGGGACACTAATTAGTCATCTTCCTCCATTCTTATTTTACTTCAAAATGATGGACATTATATATGAAAGTCTTCTCTTCTGTGAAATAGTATACTTCTAATGTATTGTTGTAATGATAATCTTGTGTCACCAAAAATTGTATACTCTTAAAGAAAGAGACAATTTTGTGTGTAATTTGGTCCTATTTTAGACACCCTTGCATTAATCACCCCTTAAAAACTGCATTTATAGGCCCCTAATACTCATTATTTTGGACTTTAAGGCCTATTCCAATTACAAATCATACAAATCCCAACAAATGATATTCAAATTATTCAAATTCCACAAAACCCACCTTAAAAACCCCTGGTGGGACTAAGTCACCCAGGGTGGCGACTTAGTCCCTTTAGAGGGATTTTTCACTTTTGAGCGGGAAAACAATCGACTTGATTCAAATTTCTGATGGATGTCGAGCCTATGATGAAAAAATAATGAATAATTAGGTATTGTTTCCTAGAAATATATTATTTTAAGTCATTTTTCATAACATTAAGTCATTTTCAACAAACAAATTCAAGAGTCAAGTGTCAAATATCTTCCACAAGGAGATTCATTAGTCTATCTACAACAAATTTGAAGCTTTAGGGCAGCAAGTTAGGGTTTTTGCAGGTCTTCAAGCTCACTTTTTATTCAAGATCTCACATTTCAAAGGGTTGATCATGGATGCCTATGGAGAATCATAGAGAAATCTAGGTTGAAGAGATGCAACTAGCCATCAAATCAAGCCTAAAGAGTTGTTTTCAAAGTGATTCCATCTTTCATTTTCTCTCTATTTTTAGATTAAAGGTTTTCATGTCATTAAGATTCATTTCTAATATTATTTAAAGTCTCTTGGGATGAGTCTTGCATTACTCTAATTGCATTTATGCATCTTATTCTTACACATTAGAATAGGGTTGCATCTTATTTTCAAACTTCCTAGTTTTAGACACACTTACCTAGGCTAGGGTTTTATGTAGCTTTTATCTCTTTCAAGGTTTAAATACCCACTAGGGGTTTGACCAAGGCAAAACCCCTTTTAGAAACCAATTTAGACTTTGTTTTGTAGGTATTTTCATAGGTTCGAATCTAGATTTCTATCAAAAAACAGAGTGTAGACTGAGGGCTTCTATTTCCTCTTTCGGATTTGTAGAAAAGTTGAAGTGGACTAAGTCGCCAACAGTGGCAACTTAGTCCCATAGCACTTGTTTGTAATTTTTTTTGTAAGTTTAGATACCCATTTGGCAAAAACAAGATCTTGAGCAATTTCCCTTATCTAGAACTAAGTCGCCCAGCTTGGCGTAAGTGTCCCAGTTGGTCAGAAAATCAAATTTTCTAGAATTTCAGGGACCTTTTTAGTCTTCATTTTGTTCTTCATCAGTTTTTAGGTGCACAAGTTATGTTTAAGATTTTTATCTTGTTCTTTATTGCATTTAGTTTATCTTTATGTATATCACAATGTGTTTTCAAACAACTTGCATTTCTTAGGTTTTGCATTAATATTCAATCCCTTTTATCAATTTATTGCATTTAAATCACTGCATTTAGTCATATTTCAATCATTTTAGCATTAGTCTTGAGTGTATCCCTAAATTTTTGTGGGTTACCTTTCTCCTTTTAGGTGTGAAACCCTAGAAGTGCAAAAGAGTGCCTACCTACAAAAATTGGTGACACATTTTGGTGAACCCAAATTTAGAACATTTTTGCTTCTAATTTCAAGTGTATCCTAGGAATATCTTGCATCAACATTGCATTAGGTTTTGCATTGTTTTGTATTCTAGGGTTTTCAACTTTGCAATAGTGAGAAGCTCATTTAAACTTGCATTATTACATCTCATTTCTTTGCACAATAGTGAAATTTTGCACTTGCACTTTAGATTTGCATGGTATAGTACATTTAACACATCAATATCCATCATAAAAATCAAAAAAGCTTCAAAAATAACTTTACTAGGACTAATTCGCCACCTTGGGTGACTTAGTCCCAATACACATTTTGCATCAGTGTTTTCAAAATTTTGTTTCCAGTTTCATAAGTTACTGTTTGTCTCATTTTCTTTCTTGTTTTTGTTCAAATATTTTCTATTACATTCAAATCATTAATATTAGCATCATTCACTTTATGGCAATTATGGATAGCATTAGATTTTTACAATTTTCATTTTCAGCATTAGTTCCTAGTTCATTTAGATTAGATTCATCAGAGAATGCAACCAAAAACCTTCAACAATCAAATGAAACCATAAAAACTATGCTTCATTTTAGAAAAACTATATCATCCAAACCTTTTAGTAGTGATGACTTGGATAAGTTAGATGAAGCTCTACAGGGATTCCTCTTGCTAATCTCATCCACTAAGGCTTGTGATGACAAACTTAAACCAACCAATGATAACTTATCTCCCAAACCTTTTAGTAGCAATGACTTTGACATGTTAGATGAAGCCCTTATAGACTTCATTTCACAAAATCCATCCACTAAGGTTTGTTGTGAGCAACCTCAAACAAAATATGTCAATGTAATTCAACTACAACTTGTCCTTTATTCACCATCACATAAACTTCAACCGCCACCTAAACTTGAGTTTACCCTTTACCCACCTCAGCATGATGTTGTTGCTCACACCCATTACACTAGAAATAATTCACAACCACAACAACCCAACCCAACATCCTTACCTTTACCAAATCCCATCTTGTCTAGCGCTTCTCGCTTAAATTCACACCATAGGGAGTATGATCTCGTTGAACAACTTAAGAACACTCTTGGAAAGATATCCCTCTGGGAGCTTCTTCAAAATGCACCAAATTATAATTCAATTCTCCAAATATCATTGCAGCAAATAGTGGTTCCTCCTGGTACAAACACAAATGATGTGGCAGCCCTTATACAAGGAATGAATGCAGTTAATGTAGAAATTACCTTTCATCAACATGAGCTCCCTCCGTTGGAAGTAAGAAAGCAAAATGAGGCCTTTATGATAATTGCTCAATAAATACATAGGCATCAAATGGACCCTTGTTGACAATGGCTCTGCCCTTAATGTGTATAGTGTGAAATTCTTAGATAGATTACGTGTGGATAAATCACAGATCAAGCCTGATTCCTTAACTATTAGGGGATTTGACAATACCACAAAGCAACTGCTCGGTGTAATTACTTCAATGCCTATTACGGTCAGAATGGCTACTTTGCAAACTCCTATTCATGTCATGCCCTATGATCTTTCGTACAATCTTCTTTTGGGAAGACCATGGATTCATGAGATGCATGCAGTGCCTTCGACCCTTCATCAAATAATGAAATATGTCTATAACATTAAAGTTTATCAAGTTGAAATAGACCCCGAGCCTGAAAGTTGCTTACAACTTGAAAAAGGAACATCAAGTCCTTTGAACACATTAATTCCAACATCTCATATTGAACCACTTGAGATCAACAAACAAGATGAAGAACTTATGTCTAAATTATTAGATGATGATTGGTGTACCTTAGAATTCACACCTTCATTTATGGGTGAATACATAATCACACGAAAAGAGGATGAAAAAAGAGAACAACCAATAGTTATGTCAACTCAGAATTTAGAAGAATCTTCCCAAGCATATATCTCATCTACTTTGGGAGAAAATACAACATACACAACAAATTTTGATGAGATAGATTATCAACATTCGCTTAACCCAAAGGAAATAGAACAACTTTATGGGAAAGGCCATGCACTTGTGAAACAATTGGGATATAATGGTAAAGGATGCAGAAAGAATGAACAAGGCATTTGAGTTCCTATAGAACCTAATACACAAGAGACAAAGATTGGTTTGGGATATTCTTTTTCTAAGACAACAAAAACAACTCAACGACCATCACTCAACATCAACACTATCACATGTAAACCAAGACATACTCTCACAATCAAACATCTTGAATTACTTGATATGAATCTACCACCATCATGGGAATATTTTGAAAGTGATGAAGCTTTAAAATAAATGTTAGGAGTTTATGATAAAACATCCTCTCCTCCTCCCATGAAACAGGTTACTTGTGCTATGATTAGTACCAAGCCAAAAGATATTGATACCAATGAGAAAGATATGAGCATGGAACCATATGATCCAAAATTTCCTAAGTCAAATGCACTACCCTTAGGAGATACAATTGATATACCAATGGAAATATATGATAAAGAAAAGATGATTAAGATTGGGAAGTGCCTTGATGATGAAGAACAAGAGGATACTGCAACCTTGCTTCATGGTTTTCCTAAAAAATTTGCTTGGAAATATTCAGACATGCCAGGAATAGATCCAAAAAGCAGTAACCCACAACATTGTCCTTGCTAACAATGTTAAGCCTGTTTGCCAAAAGATACAAAAAATGAACCCTAAGATAGCCTTGCATGTTAAAGGAGAACTTGAAAAACTCCTTGACGTAGGTTTCATTTGACCTATTGATTATTCTCCTTGGATCTCAAACATTGTTGTAGTTGCTAAACCTAATAATCGTATTAGTATATGCACATATTTTCGTGACTTGAATAAAGCCTCTTTAAAGGATGATTTCCCCTTCCTAATATTGACATGATTATGGATTCAACTGTTGGAAATGCTTTTTTGTCATTCATGGATGGATTTTATGGTTATAATCAAATCTTTATTAGCCCACAAGATCAATACAAGACAACATTCACAACTGTTTGGGGTACGTTTTGTTGGGTTATGATGCCTTTTGGATTAAAGAATGCAGGAACAACTTATCAACGAGCAATGACATTGATATTTCATGATTACATACATAAAATCTTGGAAGATTATGTTGATGACATCCTTGCTAAATCCCTAACAAGACAAGACAATGTAAATGTCCTTTGAGAGATCTTTGAATGAATGTGTAAATATAACATGTGATTAAATCCAAAAAAGTGTCTTTGGAGTAGATAGTGGAAAACTTTTAAGGTTTATCATATCTCACGGAGGCATTGAGGTTGACACAAAGAAAATTGATGCTATCATAAACATGCCACCTCCTAGGAACATTTCTCAATTGTGCACATTACAAGGAAGAATTCAAGCCATCCATCATTTTGTCACCTCCTTAGTTGATCGAACATTACCTTTCACACATCTCAAAAAGGATGTGCATTTTGGTTGGAATGAAGATTGTAAACATGCCTTTGTGAGTTTGAAGGAATACCTTGCAACTCCACCCATTTTACAACCCGCTATGCCAAACAAATTGTTCATCATTTACATAGTTGCATCTACCCATGCTCATGCAGTATTGTTGGCTCAACAAGATGACAATGAAAAGAACATCATGTTTATTACATTAGTCAAACTTTAATCGATTATGAAACACGATACACACCAATCAAAAAACAATGTTTGGCTCTTGTATTCACTACTAGTAAGTTGTGACACTATTTACTAAATGCAGAAATACAAGTCATGACAAAATTTGATCCTCTCAAACATAGTTTTAATAAAATAGACTTATCAAGACGTTTAGCTAAATGGGTTATGTTGTTGACTAAGTTTGACCTTAATTTTATTTCACAAAAAGCAATCAAAGGCCAAGCCTTGGCTAACCATTTAGCTGATGCTCCTTCTCCTTTGGCACTACCTGATAATGATTCTTTTCCTTATGATAGTGTGTTGACAACAAAGGTTTCTACATGGAATTATACTTTGATGGATCCAAGTGTAGAACAGGCTCTAGTGTTGGAGTGATATTAGTTTTGCCTGAAGGAAAGCCTGTTCCCTTTTCATATCGATTAAATTTCCTATGTACAAATAACATAGCTAAATATGAGGCATTAATTGTTAGACTACGTGCTACTTTAATCATGGGCATCAAAGATATTAAAATATTTGGGGATTCACAATTAGTGATCAAACAAATAAATGCATTCTATCAAGCTAAACATGACAAATTATTGAAATATAAGGCTCTCACAATGACCTTGCTCACACAATTTGAATCATCCACCATTGACAACATTCCATTGAAAGATAATCGGCATGCGGATGCAATGGCGAGTGTTGCTTCTCTTATATCTCCCCAAGATCCTTCACAAGAAGTCACATTCACTATTCATCCAATCCTAAAACCATCAATCGATGATAGCACTATAGACACATTGCCAATAATTAAGGACGATTCAAGTGAATGGTATGATGCCCTATATAATTATTTAAAATATGGTACCATTCCTGAGCCTATAACAAACAACACTCAAGCTCGTTTAAAACAATTAGCAACCAAGTACATAATCCTTTTCGATGTGTTATATAGGCGATCCTTTGATGGCTTTTTACTTAGATGTCTTAAGGATTCCAAGATCCATATGGCACTCGAACAGGCTTATGTAGACACCTGTGGAGGTCATTTTGGAGCAAAGACCTTAGTACAAAAACTTCTTTGTACAGGATACTATTGGAAAAATATGGAAAAAGATTGTTACATGTATGTTAAGTGGTGCCACAAATATCAAGAGCATAGCCATTCACTTCATGCTCTTGCTTCTGAGCTTCGTGCCCAAATACCTATTTGGTCGTTCTCTATATGGGGCCTGGATATAATTGGAAAAATCTCACCACCATCTTCTGCTGGACATACATTTATCATTACAACAACTGATTACTTCACAAAATGGGTAGAGGCTATTCCTCTTCAATCTACAACAACTAAGGTGATATGTCATTTTCTCCTAGAGCACATTATTGCTTGCTTTGGATAATGGTACACCATTTAAGAATAATGATGTGAAGAAATTCTTTGAGACATTTAATATCCAACATCATTTTTTGACACCTTATTACCTACAATCTAATGGTCAAGTTGAATCTACTAATAAATTCGAACAAATTTTTAAGAAAACTATTAATAACAATCATAGGGATTGGCACACACAATTACACTATGTGCTTTGGGCTTATCGTATAAGTGTTTGATCCTCCACTGGAACCACACCTTATAACCTTGTTTATGGTATTGATGCAATCATGCCCTTGGAGTTAGAAATCTCGACATTATAGATTGCTCTTCAAGGTATCATTGATAATGAAACTTATGCTCGATGAACAACGCATTGAAACTCTTTAACATCTTCAAGCTTATTGCAAATAGAAACAACACTATTACAATCTCAACATTATCCCTCACACATTCCACAAGGGTGACTTAGTTTTATCTTCCAATTAGCGTAATGTCAATGCTGACCTAAATGAAAGAGGAAAATTTAGTCCTAATTGGTTAGGACCATACATAGTTGACAAAAGCTTTGGGTCTAGTGCATATGTCTTAACAAAACTAGATGGAACACCCCTTAAGGAACCTATCAATGTCGCACATTTGCATCGGTATAAATGTCTAAACTCTTTGAATGGCATGAATGATAAAGCAGTGTTGTTAAAGTTGTTGGGTCCTATTCTATATGCTTTCAAATTGCTTCGTTCTCGACAAACAGTTATTTGTATGTCTTGAGCACTAAAGTGGTTATTTAATTTATTTTTATAATTACTTTAGGTTTCATACTATTCAAATTCATCTTGTGTGTTATGATAAGTTAAATCGTTTAATTTAGCATAATATATTTAATCATCATGTTGTATCTAAAAGAAACTATAATAAGTTTTAATTAAATCACATAAGCTATGTTAAACCATGAAGACATTAATTAAGTAATCTTACAATAGTTATTTAATTAATTACAGTCATTTAACATTCAAACACAATAAGACAAGTAATACAACATCCAATGCTCATATATATATATATATATCCAAAGTTTTATGTACATATCATCAAAATATACATTATCACTGTGGTCTGTGACTACCTAATCCCTCGGGATCTGGTACTCATGATCCGGTAGTAGGATGTTGAGATATAGTCATATGTGATTGTGATCGTGATTCATCAAATCTGAGTGTAAACTCTAAGCCCTCTATCCATCCAAGGGCCGCCTATTGCTTTGTTGCTATTAGCCCCCTCTCTGCCTGTAATCGTGCTACCTCTGCCTCTAGTCTCTCAACCTTTATTGGGGTCTAGGATGACCGTCTTGCAGTCTTGGCTCAGTGGAGTCATCTCCTCACACTCTCATATGCTATCTATAATCTCACAAATGGTCTAAGTGACTCTGGATCCTCCTCTACAATCGATGGGGGCACGTAATCTGAGTCTATATCCTCCTCATCGATAGATATTGGCACTATCTCTGCAACTGCTCAACGATAGAACTCTCGGTAATCTATCATCAGTCCTGCAAGGTAGAAATAGTACACAATCAATACGTATCATCATGATATATATATAAAGAGTATAAACACTAAAGTACATGCATAAAATCAAATATCATCACCTATATCTCTAGTCGGATGAGCAATATCAACATCGTCCTGTGTAGGGGGCATGGAAGATGTGCTAGTCTCTCCATGACTATGGGTACTGATGTCTATTGTAGCCGCTGCTCGTGATCTCGTCATACAAATGGGAGAGGGCTCTCCCCACTCATGTCAATCCTCAACTGTTGCCTCATCACTCTCACTTAGGGGTGGCTCCTCCTCCTCCTCCCCCTCCTGGCCACCATAGTCTGGATATGCATCCTCATCGTACTCATCATCAATGATATAATTAAATATGTCTACAACTCTGTATCATGTCTCCTTGGCCCTATCCTCTCTGTCATCTCCCTCATCTGGAAATGGTCCTGCATCTCCTACAAGCTCATCAATCGGATATACAAGAGTTGGTGGTGACATTGTCCACCACTCCTCATAATCGCATGTGGCATAGACATCATCTGTGTCGAAGACTGGAGGCTGATAGTGATTTGAGAAGTCAAAGATGCTCTCAACAACATGCTCTAGAGTGAGCCACACTATATCACCTGGTCTCTGGGCACTCTGCGCTAATCTCCTGAAAGAGGATCGTGCTTGGAGTGGTCTTTAAATATATCCAAATTGTCGCATAACTCGATCATAGTAGAAGGTATGTACTACGTGATCATGTTGACCAACCAAAGATCTATCTAACTATAATCTCCTCAACTGTCTCATGTGATCTAGCCATTGTAGCATCAACTGATAAGGTCTCCACAAGATCTCATCCTCCTCCAGTAAATCAAATTTCACTCTCCAAAAATGTAAATCACCATACTTCCATAACTGTCGTAGAGGATAGTCGAAGGCCCGAGGATACCCCACTGTTGTAGCACATGGGAAGCCAAATGGTCTTGTACATGTAATATGCTTTAGGCACCACACCTATAGAAGCATGCAGTGCACCATGTTGTCTACCTCCCGGAACACAAACCAACCAAGATCATAATATAAATCCGCTAGGATACAACACCCCCAAGCGTATACTATTTGGTGCTCTACCATCCCCCAAATCAAATGAACTAGTCTTTCCTCAAGGTGCATTGCTCACCCATCAGGGATGAGAACTAGTTCCACTGTATGCATCATGATCCATCTCACCACTAGCACTTGTGAATATAGTAACATCGCCAGGTCAATCCGCCCTCTCACTCGCTCATCATGCACTAGACCACCTAGACAATACTACATATCTGCCTTCTTCCCATAGAAGGTGCAGTCTCTCTCGAACCATACTCACTCTCCCTGAATAGAAACATAGAGAATGTAGTGTACGTCCTCTAGGGTAATTTTCATCTCACCTATCGGAAGGTGGAATGTGCATGTGTCTGCATCCCAACGCTCGTAGAGCACCATCAACATCACATCATGGTACCTCATGGGGGGCATGAGGTACACCTAGTAGATACCCATGGCCTGCAAGTGCTCTATCTCCTCCACTATAAGTGATGGGGCTAAATCTCCCAAAAAGCTTAGCTACCTACCCCCTAGACACTGCTGCAAACAGGTGCGTACCTATCAAAAACACAAAAAATATGATCTAAAATTTATCTAATATCTTTAATTTTTACTTTATTCCTCATGAAAGTGTGCTAAGGTTCATCTAGTGTGCTTTCCTAAAGGCCCTAGACACTTTAGACCCCTTTTCAGACACTTCACGAAGAAACGAGACACTTTGCGAAAAAGTGGGACACTTCGCGAAGAAAAGGGACACTTTGCAAACAAATGGGACACTTCATGAAAAAAGGGGACACTTTGCAAAAAAAAATTCAAGATCCTAAATTAACCTAGAAATGCATAAAAATCATTAAATAACTACATAATCACCTAGCACAGATAGCAGAATCGACTCACCTCATGATGATGCTCGCCATGTGCCACCTGGTCCTGTAGAACATCAATTGCACAGGCCTGTAGTCTCATTTGCTCGACATATTTTCATCTTCTCTAGTCACTCTCACATTGCAAGAAGGTAAAATGAAATAGTAAGTGACAAATTACTCCACTTTTACCTCTTTTAATCCTTTTAAGTCTTTTTCACTCTTATGTATGAAATAGGGTTTTTACTATCTTAAGAGTTGATAAAGTACTTTTTATTTAAAACAACATAATAGGTGCTATGGAATTTCATTTTTGATGTAGTTTGATGCGTTGGAATCATGATTCTACACTTGAAATCATCAATTATCTATCGTTATGTGGCATGGTACTTGGATATGCCCTATGATATGATTTTCCTTGTTCAAAGTGGCTAGTTTTCTACCTTGATTCCACCTCTATAAAGCAAGTGAAATCAAGGGGGGGCATACATCTACTCTTGAATTTGATTTCTAAAAGTTAGATAAGAGGATTTTTGGATAACTAAAGAATTTGTGTTGCAGGATGTGGTTCCTAATGTTGTGGTTTTGCAAATAACTACACTAGGGGCTTCATTCTCCCGTCTTTTGAATGAGTATCCTTTTATGAAGTAAAGTGTACTATTTAGAGTCCTTTGGCTTACATATGCACATAGAGTCATATGGGTGCTAAAGTGGGGGCTTAATTTGTCACCAAAAATTGTATACTCTTGAAGAAAGAGGCAATTTTGTGCGTAATTTGGTCCTATTTTACTATTTTAGACACCCTTGCATTAATCACCCCTTAAAAACTACATTTATAGGCCCCTAATACTCATTATTTTGGACGTTAAGGCCTATTCCACTTACAAATCATACAAATCCTAACAAACAATATTCAAATTATTCAAATTCCACAAAACCCACCTCAAAAACCCCTGGTGGGACTAAGTCGCCTAGGGTGGTGACTTAGTCCCTTTAGAGGGATTTTTCACTTTTGAGTGGGAAAAAAACGATTTAATTCAAATTTCTAATGGATGTCAACCTATGATGACAAAATAATGAATAATTAGGTACTGATGCCTAGAAATATATGTTTTTAAGTCATTTTTCATAACATTAAGTCATTTTCAACAAACAAATTCAAGAGTCAAGTGTGAAATATCTTCCACAAGAAGATTCATTAGTCTATCTACAACAAAGTTGAAGCTTTAAGGCAGCAAGATAGGGTTTTTGTAGGTGTTCAAGCTCACTTTTTATTCAAGATCTTACATTACAAAGGGTTGATCATGGATGCCTATGGAGAATCATGGAGAAATCTAGGTTGAAGAGATGCAACTAGCCATCAAATCAAACCTAAAGACTTGTATTCAAAGTGATTCCATCTACCAATTTCTCTCTATTTTCAGATTAAAGGTTTGCATGTCATTAAGATTCATTTCTAATATGATTTAAAGTCTCTTAGGATGAGTCTTTCATTATTCTAATTGCATTTATGCATCTTATTCTTACACATTAGAATAGGGTTGCATCTTATTTTTAGACTTCCTAGTCTTAGACACACTTAGGGCTAGGTTTTTATGCAGCTTTTATCTAATTCAAGGTTTAAATATCAACTAGGGGTTTGACTGAGGCAAACCCCCCTTTAGAAACTAGTTTAGACTCTATTTTGCAGGTATTTTTCATAGGTTTGGATCTAGATTTCCGTTAGAAAACAAAGTGTAGATTGAGGGCTTCGGTTTCCACTTTCGGATTTGTAGAAAAGCTAAAGTGGACTAAGTCGCCAATAGTGGAAAATTAGTCCCACATCACTTGTCTGTCAGGAATTTTTGCAAATTTAGATACCCATTTGGAAGAAATAGGATCTTGAGCAGTTTCCCTAATCTGGGACTAAGTCACCCAGCTTGGTGTAAGTGTCCTAGTTGGTCAAAAAATTAGATTTTCCAAAATTTTAGGGACCTTTTTAGTCTTCATTTTGTTCTTCATTGGTTTCTAGGTGCACAAGTTCTGTTTAACATTTTTATCTTGTTCTTTATTGCATTTAGTTTATCTTTATGTATATCATAATGTGTTTTCAAATAGCTTGTATTTCTTAGGTTTTGCATTAATATTCAATACCTTTTATCAGTTTATTGCATTTAGTCATATTTCATTCATTTTAGCATTAGTCTTGAGTGTATCCCTAAACTTTTGTGGGTTACCTTTCTCCTTTTAGGTGTGAAACCTTAGAGTGCAAGAGAGTGCCCACCTACAAAAATTGGTGACACAAATCCTAATCTATATCTTCTCATCAGGCCTTGGTTTCCCATTTATATGTGGGAAGCTACAAAATTCAAGCCTTTTACAAAAATTCACATTGCTTGATAACTAAAATGTTAAAAACTTAATTGAACATAAACATGAAATTTTAGAAGTTTGTAGGTAGATGCACCACTATCCATTAATCTTCAACAGGCACCCATGATCACTGAAGATCTGTTCGAGGTCCATGCTCCATGATAGTGCACTAGATACTGTGAAACTTCATTAGCCTATATTCCTCACTTGGTATGTGCAATGAATAGATTGACCTTTGATAAATGTTCAATATATCCCAATTTTTCATAAGTGTTCACATTACTAATGATGTCTTTCATTGCTTATTCTAGATCAAAGATTCATCCGAATTGTACATGTGTTTTTTCCAACACCTCCTCATCATCATTGACTTCATCTAGAGCCATCAACAGGTACTAAGAGATCTCATCTTTCTACACATCATGATCCTTCAATTCTTCTTCATCAAAGAAGTTTGTAAGGGCCAATAATCAATAATTGATTGAAATCACTCAGTTCTTGTGTTAGTACATTGTGGAAATGGTCATGCATTTTTACCAACTCTTGGCACTCCTGAATCATATGGTCACCACCATCCCCTCTAGCTCGTATTGTGCCTCTACTTCATTCTATTGTGTAATCTTCCATGCTCTTGGAAGGATGTGAATGTCTTGTTGTGGATAATCTAGACCTTGTCGACATTCTCAAACATCTTAGTGAATCATTTTTAGACCAATTCTTATACTACCTCAAATGTAGTAGTTTTTAATTCCTTCTTTAATTCCTCCTGTTTCTTTTGGATTATTTCATATTTGCGCTTCCAATATGTAGTTTCAGACATTGCTTCAAGCACTCTCCTTTCACATTCCACTAGAGGTGAGTAGAGACCTGAAGAGGAAGGTAATTTATCTCTATAATTGATTACATCTTGTTTCAATCTTTCATTCTCAACGACCATCCCCTTATTATCTCTGATTAGTTTCTCAACCTGAGCCTTGGTAAACTTAGCAACATTTACATTTAGTTTAGCCGTCTCGATAGGGTCTATATCCCCTACTCTTTGCACTAGAAGGTGACCGAAGACTTGATCAGGATTATCAATAAGAGAAGGCCTCTTTCTTGTTAGGTAAAGGCCCAAATCTGCAAAGTGGTATTGTCAGAATTATACCCTAATCTGGTGTAGATATTGTCACTAGCATCATCTGTTAACTACAAACTTTTGTTTTCCCTCTTCATGAAACTATCAAAGACTATTGCTGAACTAATATCCCACCCTGGAAGAAGCCTGACCCCAACTTCCTATAGCAAACCTCATCCTCTTTCAAGGGTGATGTTTTCCATTTCCTTATCAACTTCATCTTGAAGTTATTTTAGAGCATCTACTTCCTGCTTAGGGCTAATCTCTTTTATATTTTCTCTTATCATTCTTCCCTTGTATTCATAAAAGAAGGTTTTAAACCTGAGAGTTTGCACAAATGCATCATCTAAAATGAACTCCTAGCTCACACGATGTCTTACATTATTAGATAGTTTTCTAGAGGCCTCAAAGGTGATCACACTCCTTTCTGGTGGTATTTCCTACTGGGAATGATAGGAGTAGTAATCTATGTGACCTCATTCTCTTCTTCAACGCCATCTTCAATTACGATAGGAGTGTTAGCTGAGAAGCTGACATTTGGAGTGGGCTGTGGTGATGAGTGACTCAAGGTTCTTATGCTTTTAGCTTGTCTCCTCGAAAAAGCACCTCTATTTTTCTCAAAAGCTACAAGTAGTACATCTTTGGTCAACTCTTCTTCATACAAAAGCAACTACTCAATTTTGTTCAAGGGATCTAATATTTCATGAAAGGAATCTATGTATGATGGGTTATGGCCTTTCCTCCACACTTCTTCCATGACTATCTTGTTGTACGCAACCTTTCTCATCGTTGTCTGAGTCTCATCACAATTTCTTATAACATCATCTACGAAAAGCACATGTTCATATCTTTTCAATTTTTGTGTCATCTTGGGATTATGAATAAAATGCTCAGGGTGGAATTTCTCCCTCTTATTCCCAAGTGGCATGCCACAGTAATCTATTTTGTTTCCAATTAAATCATACCCTTTCTCAGAGATGATAGTAAAATCGCGAAAACAAAAAGTAGAAGGCATAAGAGATTGTTTTCCATAGCTCTTGTGATGCATGTAGTCTGAATAGGCTAATTGCCTCACAATTTCCAAGTATGCAACCCTGTCAGGCACTATTCTCGGAAAAAGGAATGGAGTTTCCTCAAATCCATATACTCTTATCACAGTGCAATCTTCAAATACATACCAGTCCCCCCAATTATGGTTTATCTTTCCTTCAGGGTTTTTCTCTTTCAGTCTGAGGAATCTTTGTATCTCTAGAGATAAGTTGTAATCACAATTATGGCCAAGTAATCTGTACAGGGGATTCACAAATACTCTTCAAAGTAAAAATAGTGGGACCTCCCACATTTGGTATCCCATTTAGGGGTCCACATTTGGATTGTTCTTATATTTTCATAGTTATCCAAATCTTTAATCCTCAACTTCTCTCCCCACATGCCCATTGCTTGTCCTTCATACAATATCATATGCATGAGTAGGGAGTATTGTCTAAAATTGATAGCATCACCATTGTTTTTGATAGAAGTAAGTGAGGTATTAATAACCTCAACTAAATACTCTTCATAATCATATGACCTAGCATCTTGGATCTATACATTTGTTGCTAAAACCATGGGACCTATGGCCATTTTAGCTAGTGCATCTACTCCTAAGACCTGGCCAAATGAGTAATAGGTATACTGATAGTACTCCTCAAATGAATCCATAGAAAATGGGCATTTCTCATTACTAGAAAATCTTTTAAGTTGGTTTCTAGCATCCTTGGGTCTATGCAATGGTAATTTCCATCTCTTGTAGCTTGTGTTCATGGTTCAATACTCTTCCAAAAGATTCCTTATCCTCAATTTTGTTTTCTTGGATGTATCTAGTTGAAAGACCATAGAAATATAATCTCTTATTATGAGGATAAATTGTGAGTCATCATGAGAATGAATTGACCTTGCCTTAGGGTTATAGTTTTTAGCTAATTCCTTAATTAACTCCACATTGACAAATACATTGGGCATCATAAGCTTTCCTAAGTTCATGTTCCATGGGTTTGATGTGGGTTTGTGCCTGTATTTCTTCTTATAATGGTATATAAACAGGTCGTAGCCTCTCTGTGGTGTCCACACATCTCCCAGCTTCTTATGTTTATCTTCCAATTTCTAACATGAGGGGTTCAATTGGACTATCCTCCTAGACTTCAACCCAAAACCAAGACATTGTTCAATTAAATCTTGATTTAGTGGCCTAGTCTCAGTTTTCTATCTTTTCAGTTTCAGTTTATCTGGTTTTCTTTCCATATTTAAAGCCCTATCTTCACTGTAATTCAAACAAGCCCCGATAAAATATCTTCAACTGAGTCTCAAGTACTTACTTGAATCAATGTTGTTATTTTTGAACCGCTCACTATCGCTCAACCCCACATTCTCAATTTTTAGCTATAATTCACTGAGATTTCAAGATCTTACAAGCAAGATATAACAAGATTTGGCACACTTCCATCAACTCTGGTTCATAAATGACACTTGCACCACCTTTCTAATCAAAAGTAGCATTAATGTCAATTATCTCTTTGAAAAATTCACCAGTCATTTCAACCGGGTGAGAAATCATTTCACTATGTCGAAGAGACTTTCATTATACTGTCATCGATATCCTATTCTCCCTCTAACATGCTTTTGTTTTTTATTCCTTTTCGAGGTTTTGAAGAGACATTTGAGTGTTTCTCTTTAACATTATAAAGTCTTTCCAACAACTTTACCTCGGGCTTCCACTGCTTTTCCTTCTTTTCATTTTCATTATTGGAGTTTTGGTGAGACCCATGGTCATCTCCCTTTGATATACCTTTGTCTCTTTGACATACCAATATTATTTTTGTTTATTGGCTCTTCAGAGGGACCTTTATTTATGTCTTCCCAATACAAGTTTCTCTCTCTGATATCTTTTGTTTTTCACTTCTTATTTCAGAGTTTTGAAGTAACTTGCCATGACCTCTCTTCGATGTCCCAGTCTCCTCAAAAGTATTTCTTTACTACCGTGTTTTTGTTGTTAGGAGATCAAAGAGACTTTTTTCCATGTCCTTTTGACACAAGCTTGTCTCCTTGACATTTCATTCTCAGTTTTTTTTGTGGTGTCTGAGACTTCTTCATTTCTTAGCCCAATAAATTGACATCTTTTTGAAATTGCTACTGCATTCGCTCAACCTTGAATTCACTAGTTGTTCATCATCTGTTATATGATAATATTTGATGTCTGGGAGATGTTTTTATGTTTCCTGAATGCTAAAATGATTCAAAATCCTTAGCATATGAATTTTTTTTTGTACTGTAGCTTGTCGGAGAGACAAGATGACTTTTCACTTCAAGATATCCAGGTCTCTTCAAAATGTTGCTTATCAGGCTATCAGAGAGACATTTGAATATGTTACTTCGAAGCCTGGTGGTCTCGTTGATATTCTATGTTGGCTTCATTATTGATTTGTTAGGGAGACTATAATGTAACTCTCCTCGAAAAAGCATTGTTTTGGCGAAATGAGTTCCCAGTATTGGACTTAAGGTAATCAACTATGGGGAGGGAAATTTTGAATGATAATTATTCTTATTGGAATGGATTAGGGGGACTATAGTTATATTATTTAAAACTTATTTATATAGAAATGGTGGTTTTGAGGATGGATGCATATGGTGTAAAATAGAGTGGTCATATACTAAGGTGGCTAAAATTGATGGAATTTTGGGGTTGAATTTTGGTTCTAATAGTGGCTCTGATTGGGGATGAATGGTTATGAGGTCATTGCAAGAATTTAGAGCTACTCTGGGAAGTAGACCATGGGTGTGGTGGTAAAAGAAAAAGAAAAGGGATCCTAAAACTATCATGCATGGAATAAAATTTCTTTTTAAGAAAAGAAATGCTTCAAGAATTGTCTGTGCACTGGCAATTCTTGATTTTCTCTTGCCATGTGTTTGCAAAGTATGAGTCCTCCCTACACTTATTAGTCATAATAAATGGTCCAAGCCATAAGGCCTCAAATTTCCCATGTTTTCCTTTCTCTTGTCCCTTGGAATTCCACATTAGAAACATATCCCCTATTTGAAACTTTCTTTCTTTTGCTCTCTTATCAAATAGGTACTTCATCTGTGACTACAACTTTTGATTGTGCTCTTGTGATAGATACCTGGCTTCATCTAATTTTTCCAACTGTTCCATTCTATCCTCCATAGGTTCTTGGATGTATAAGTCTTCTTGTAATATAAACTTGTATACGTGTAAGAGGTTTTGTAAAGGCATCCTAGCTTGGGTCCCATTTACTAGTTCAAAGGGGGACTTTCTGGTAGGTTGCTTTATTGTGATCCTATCTACCCAAACTGCTAATCTCAACTTAGAGTCCCAAGTATTTATATTAGTGACCAACATCCTCTTGATTATCTTCATAATACTTTTATTGTTGGACTTAGCCTATCCATTTGCTTGGGGTGATATAGGGAAGCATATGAAACCGTTATACCATATGATTCACAAAATTGTTTGAATTCTTCTGATCTAAAACACATACCATTGTCTGTTATCAGCCTTACAGAAACCCCAAATTTGGTGATGATGTTTTCCAATAGGAAATTTATTACAACCTTACTAGTAGCCTCCTCTGTTGGTATGTCTTTTATCCATTTTGTGAAGTAGTCAATTGCTAATAGGATCCACTTATGCCCACCACTATATTTATCTACAATTTCACCTATAAAATCAATTCCCCATTGATGGAATGGGGCCTCCACCTGCATAGGTCTTAATGGTAATGCTCCTTGATATTGAAATTTACTAGAGAATTTTTGGCATGCTTCACACTTTCTTACATAACTATATGCATCATTGAAAACCCTAGGCCAATAATAACAAGCTCTTAATAGCTTGTGTGTTGTAGTCTTCACTGAAAAATGTCCTCCACATACACCATCGCGCATTTCTTTCATGACATGTTTTTCTTGTGTTTCATCTAGGCATAACAACAACACACCATATTTGTTCTTCCAATACAAATATCCATTCATGAAGACCTATCTTGATGCATGAAGCTTCAATGTTGTCCTCTGGTTATCATTCAATCCTTTTGGACATTTTAGGTGTTTAAGGTAGTATGTAATGTTTGTGTACCATTTTGTGTTTTCTATGCTTGATATCCAAGTTTCTTCTCCTTCTGCAATGCAAATCTATGTAGCTTCTAAGTTTGATTTAGCCATCAATTTCACCAATCCCTTCCCTCTCACCACTTTAGTAATTTGGATGATGATATTGAATTTTTGGATATGGTTAATCTAGTGACACCTTCTTCCAGTCACCTCTGCTTGTGAAAAACATCTTTCACTATAGCATTTGGTACATAAGCAATGACTTTTGTCCCTACCAAATAAGGCCTAAATGCCTTATCTGCTTTTACTAGGGCATAGGCCTGCTTCTCGGTGATGTCATACTTCAATTATTCTCCTTGTAATGATTTATTGAAGAATAAAATGGGTTGTTCATATCCATCATTATTCTTTTGTAACATCACGACTGATATGGTGTGGAATGATGCAAAGGAGAATATCTGGAAGGTTTTGTCAAATTCTGGGGATTTTAGTATAGATGCTTCCTTGATAGCTCTTTTAATTGAAACAAAAGCATCAATGGTTTCCTCTATCCATTCAATTTTTGCACCCTTTTTTAGCATCTTCGAGATTGGTTTCACAATTTATGCAAAGTTTGAAATAAATCTCTGAACAAAGTTTATTTGTCCAAAGAAGGACTCGATAGCTTTCACAATCTTAGGGATGGGGATTTTGTTAATAGTTTCCACCCTTTCTGGATCAATTCATACTCCGTCATTTGAAACAATGTTTCCTAATAATTTTCCCTCTGTGATAGCAAAATGACACTTTTTTGGGTTTAGGGAGATGCCATATTCTAGTACTTCAATGAAGATCTTTTCCAAATGTGCACAATGATCTTCAACCTTCTTAGAATATGCTATCAAGTCATCCTAATATACTACCATTATTGCATTGATCAAGTCCACAAAGCCCATATCCATGGCCCTTTGGAATGTTGCTCCAACAATGGTAAGACCAAAAGGAATTCTTACATAGACATATGTTCCCCAAGGCATGGTGAAAACAATCTTATACTGCTCTACCTCCTTGAATTTTACTTGATTATATCCTGAGAAATTGTCCATCATGGATAGAAGCTCACATCCAGTCACTCTCTACAACATTTCCTCCATGTTTGGCAGGGGGTAGTTGTCTTTAAGTGATGCCATATTTAGATTTCTAAAGTCCACATAGAGTCTTATATCTCCATTCTTCTTTCTCATGGGTACCAAGTTAGCTACCCAGGAGGAATTCCTAATTGGTTTAATGGTGCCTCGATCCCTTAACTTCATAAGCTCTTCTTGCATCTTTGGTGCCAAAGTAGGATTTATGGGTCACTGCTTTTGCCTAAAAGGTTTAGCATCAAGCTTTAATGGAATCTCATGTTGAAAGATATCCTCTCTGTATGCTTTGAGGTCATCATATGACTAGACAAAAACATGTTTATATTTATGGAGTAAGATTATAAGCATCTCTCATACTTTGGGACTAATCCTCTTACCAATGTATACTTTCTTGGGGGCAAGTTCTATTCCAAGGTTAATTTCTTCAACATCATCCTATTTAACAGGTGTAGGCTTTAGATTGAACTTGTCATGTCTTCAAATACTCTTTCTAATGCCACAAGTCCTTTTGGGATCTTGTTGGTTTTGAGTTGTACCACCTCCTACCCAAAGATTGTTTCTTTTCCATCTACCTTTTCTACAAATGCATTGAAGTCTATCTCTTGAGATTCATATTGATTAATACAGTGGAGGAATTTAATCAGATCTTCATCATCATTGAATACCTACCAATTGTATATATTATTTGGGATTGTAGGTCTTTTTTTGAATTCAACTTCAATGATTCCTGTTAATGTAATATCATCTTTTTTGAGAGTCATATTAGCCAAAAAATCTACCATTATGTTCTTAGACCTTTCAATCTAGTTTATTGAGAATGCATCAAATAATTCAATCAAATCCCAAACTATATTTTTGTATTATTTTAGTCTCTTATTTTTTGACAAGTACTTATCTATGAATTGAGAGACAATCAACTCAAAATCTCCATAAACTACCATCAACTTTATCCCATGTCTCATAGCAATGTTCAAACCTAGCAACAGTGCTTCCTATTTGACTATATTGTTGGTACATTAAAATGTTAACATGAATGAATATTTAAATGTCTTGCTAGAGGGTGAAATAAACACTATCCCAGCTCCATTTCCATTTTTACTACATGCCCCATCAAAATACATCTGCCATATACTAGTATCATCATGTTGGGCTTCTCTATTAATTGGTTCTATGCTTTGCAATTCTAGTTGTGATTTTTCAATCCTAAAATTTCCAAGATCTACATCATAGAAGCAGTTTATTTAGTTAGGATCAAAATGTTCTATGACATGCTTTGATCTGGGTTCTCTATACAACTTAACTTCTCTCCCATTTACTGGTATGGTGACATATGATAGGTCTAATTGGAAATTTCCACCTACTGTAGTAGTCCATTGTCTACATAACAACATTCCATAATAAGGAGGAGTATCCACCACTATGATGTCAGTTCTATATGTTGCCTCAGGGTATGATGCTAGTTTCAATTCAACATCCCATATCACTCCAACCACTTGGACTAACCTGTTATCCACGGCGTAGCATTTTCCATAGGTAGTGTTTACCCATAAACCTAGTTCTTTCATGACAACCATAGGCAAGATGTTGATTGCTACCTCTGAGTCAATCATATAGTTTTTGACTACTTTGTTATTGAACAACAATGTGGTGTAGAATGGATCCACTTAAGAGGGATTCTTTGTAAGGGTATCACCCAAATAGACTTCCAATGTTTTGTGATTTCTTGTTCAATATTATTCACTTTATTGCTCCCATCTTTATTTTGATTCTATTGCTTGGAAATCAATTTAAGGGAAATATCTCTTTATTCTTCAAATCTCATCATTTCCATTAGTGGCACTATCATCTTGATTTGAGTCATATCAAATGAGGGAACAATCATCACTTGCTCTACTTTTTTTGGTTTGATAACTTTCTTATCTTTAGTTCAAGATCTAGCATTATCCTTTACTTTTTCTAATTCAATTTTTGTGGTTTCTTTCGGTACATCCTTTTGGAATTTTCCTTTCTCCCCTTTCTTTTGGTTATTTAGGTCATTTTCTCTGTGTCGGTGTTCTTTTATGAACACACACCTGGGTGTCCCTTGTTTTGTTTCCACGGGTCTACTTCTCAAATTGCAACCACTTCTTTTAGCTGTTGCCACCGCTTTTGTTGTAATGGCCCTCTTTTCCTCCTCTATTGTTCTCAATTGGAACTGTGGTGTTGTATGATATGCATAGGCAGTTTCTTCTTTATCCTCTTCTAGACCAAAGAACACTTCTTGTCCCAAATTAACATTGTACCTTTGATTATTGACATCATACTCATACCCTTCCTCAAAAGATGAATATCCATCATTAGTTTGATGAGGGCCCCATCCCAACATATTTATGGTATGATCATCTCCATGCTATTCTTGGGACCATTCACTTTTTCTTAGGGTCTGAGCCACTATGTATTATTTTGGTGCATGGGGCCTATCACATGCCAAACACCACGATTTATTTTCCACCACATGTGCTCCATGTTTTTTCAAAGGATTCAAGGTACCTTTCCAGTTGTGTTTGTGATGGTTATCAACTGGCCTCCCATCTTTCTAGTTGGTGTTGTATGCCATGTCATGTAATCTTGGTCTTTTATTCATTGGTAGTTTTTGGGATTTTGTGGATTTTGGTGTTATCTCTCTTACTAGTCATGCATGCAACTTTTCTATTATTCTCAATATTTATAGCAGCTTTCTAGGCATCAACTAGGGTATTAAGAAATCTATTTTTGAGCTCATATCTAATTTTTAGGTCAAATGCTTTTAAATAACTGGATAGAGCCGTAGAGTCAGTTAGTTTAGACCCATGTGGTATTTTTTTGTTTATTTTTGAAAATATTTGATTGAAATAAAAAATAGATTCATTTTTTTGATATTTTTGGATACTCATTCATTCATGTAAGGCAAACTCTGGGGTGCAATGATTTCCATACTACTCTAGGAATTGGTTCTTAAAGTCTATTGAGGAAGTAATTGAGGCATTAGACAAGGTGTTAAACCAATATCTGACTTCTTCAGTCAAGGACATCATAAATAGCCCCATGAGAACTTCTTCATATCATATACCAAGGTCCTATGCAAATGCATTAAAGTTTCTTATGTGTTCTTCAGTTGTGACTACATTGTTTTCTGAGAACTTAGGGACAACATTCCTTAAATCACTAATGAATGGACTCAAACACATTGGATATCTAGATAAGTCCAATTGTCTATACACATTTGGAAGTCCTTGTGAATAGGGATTTTGGTTAGGGTGGTTAGGGTAATATTGAAATCCATGTTGAGGTTGATGCACATTCTATTTGATGTTTTGGTGAGAGTACATAGTGCTATGCATATTTGGTTGAGGTACATAATGCTGGTAGGGTGGGACATGTTGTTGGCCAGTAGATGGGTAAGTATTAGTTGTGAACTGGGATGCGACATTTGTATTCTATGGGTGTAAACTTTGTGGTGGTACATTTTGTTGTATGTAATTGGTGTTCAGATTTCCTATCATATTGTAAGGTGTCCTTTTTGGGACATCAGTGTTCTGTTGTGAGCTTTGGAGATTACTTGTGACTGCATGCCCACCTTGCTTATGGGGTAGTATATACTTTGAGTTGTTTGTGGTGTTTTGAGATTGAATTTTTTGCCACTCCTACTTTAGTTGATCCTCTTCTTCCTTGAGTTTGGCCAGCCTAATTTTCTCTTTGTAATTTTGTATCACTTGTTCTACTTCCTCAGAGGAATGTGTGTCTTCTTGAGGAGGATTATGAGTTTTTGTGGGCACCTTTTGTCTTGCTGGCTCCCATTGAATTTCCTCACTATTTTGGAGACTCATTCTATAATCATATTCCTCTTGATTTTGAATTCTTTCATGTTCAAGTTGTGCCAAAAAATCATTAGAGTCTGGTTGAGAGTGTAAAGTATTATGGTTCCTTGGTGGACATTCTTTATCATTGTGAAATTCTAATCCACCTAGAGGACCAAAATTATTATATGTAGTGTAAGAGAGGGGGACCAACCACATTTAAGGCCCTAGGTCACGGAGGGCCAAGAGTGGAAGGCAACCCTAACTTACCTTAGCTTAACAAGATGTTGGGGAATGCAGGATGAGAATGATGAGGACTATAAAGTCCTTCAATCACCCTAAATACCTGAAATGCAAGATGGGGCTAGGAAATCTAATTTTTGGGTTCAATGCTATGCCTCAGGAAGCTCTCTACCCAAGGATGGAAGCGCAGTCCTGGGATGATAGCGCAACGCACTGGCGTCTCTCAACTGCACTGGCATTCGTACTACTAGACAACTAAAGAGACAAGGTCAAACCTAAGAAGACAAGCTAACAACCCATCTAACTACTACTAATGGGCCAAAATAACGTGATTAAGTTAAAAAAAACTCTTTAATGTGATAAAGTAAAAATGCAAGAGTTAGGGTGGCAAGGATGATCTCACAAAGAAACTTGTTCGTTAGCTAGCTCCTTGAAAGCACGTTCACCTACACACAAAGAGGAGGAAATTTTTTGGGTGGCTATATAGGGGCCTGCATCAGTTAGACCCCAATTAGGTGTTTCCACCTACACGGACAACCAAGAAAGCAAGATAAATAAAACATGGTAAAGAACACTAAAGCACTACAAAACAGTAAATGCGCTTACTCTACCAAGTAATAGAGGAGAGGAATGAGAAGCTTACCACCTCCACCAAAAGCACTCAAGGCTAATGGGAGAGAGATTGAGAGTACTCGATCCTCTGTTGCAATGGTTTGGTCCCAAACTTGCTCTATTGAAGTGATGGAGTGAAGTTGTTGCTACAATGGAGTGCAAGAGTGCTGCTAGGATGCTTGATGTGAATGTAAGAGAGTGTGAGTAAATTGAGTTGAAAGCTTAGAAGATGTTGTAGAAGATGAAATGCATGTTGAAGGAAGGAATTCGAAGAGAAGATGAAGAAAACAACCATATTCGGGTTGTTCGGCCGAAGAGGGTGTTACAACCTAACCACCAATGAGAAGTGTAATGCCTTTGTAGGTTCAGCCACATGAATCTGCTAGGGACATAAGCGCACTGTGTGGACGTCTACACACCGCACAGGCATCCCTAATAGAAATTCCCCCACCGACGCTCAAAATAGGTGCCAAGTGGGATGAAAGCAACATGCTTAGGTGTAATTAAGCCTCCGAACTTGGTTTTCTAAGGTAGAAAAAGGAAAAAAGGGGAATTTGCATAAGGGGTGGAAATTCACTCTTATATATTTTCCCCCACTTAAATAGCGAGCATGAGTACTGATGAGTGCTTTGGTAAAGTAGATCAAGGAAGGAGTAAGGTTAGGAATATATACTTGAATAATTGAGGAAGCAGACCACAATCTGACGAACCTCAAGGTACAGGACAAGCAAAGGACTTCATAGCTTCTCAGAATTATGAAGTTGAAGAAAGAAAGCATCTTGTGGACTTGCAAACCTGCAAGGAGGCAATACCTAAGATCTCTCGCATGAAGGAAGCCCTGTGAAGTAAGCGCCTTACAGACCTGCAGACCTGGAAGGAGGGTGTCGCCTAAGAACTCTCACATGGAGGATACTTGGGAAGTGTCCCCCAAGATCTCTCACATGGAGGAAGAGAGGAAGGCACCCTACAGACCCACAAACCTATAGGGAAGGTATTCTCCAAGATCTCTCGCATGAAGAATACACAAGAAAGTTCTCTATAGATCTACAGACCTGTAGGGAAGGTAACCCACAAGATCTCTCGCATGGAGTAAACCCAAGAGAAGCACCCCACAGGCCCACAGACCTATAAGGGGCCACCCCCAAGATCTCTTGCATGGAGGAAGCTCAAAGGAAGCACCCTAAAGGCTCTCAAACCTGTAGGAAGGTATCCCCCAAGATCTCTCACATGGAAGAAACCTAGGAAAGTGGACTCCATAGAGTCAGGAAGCATCCATGTAGGCAAGTAAGCAGACAGTCGCAGACCGTTGACAATTTGAAAGACTTTCAAAGGGGTCCCTTGGGAACCCGTTGTGAAGAGGGGGTCCACTCAAGGGACACACATTTCAAAAGTAGATATTCTCTTTCTCGAATCAATCCATCATCAAGGGATCCTTTCAAAAGATGTTCACTTCATCAAGGAATTCAAAAGGAAGAATATACCCCCATGTGAGGGGAAGGTCAAAGTTGTTCTCGCTTTGTAGTAAGGTTTCCAATATCTTCTATGATGAAGGAAACATGTTCCGTTAGGATTCCAAATTGAGAATGCGATTCTATAGAAAGGTTTGTGAATATTTTTGAGAAAAGATTCATTGGCAACGAATGCATTTTCTAAAAAAAGGAATGTTGAAGAAAAACATTGTCACTCATGAGAGGGACAACTGAAGCAAAGAAAAGAGAAAGAAAAAGAGAAAAACACAAACCAAAGGCACAGGGGTAGCCTGATATTTTGGGGTCAGAAATATATATATATATATAGATAAGTATGCATAATAATAATAGTATATAAATGAGATGTCATCAACCCCCTACTATATCAGACCATGTGAAGAATGCATGAGAAAGCAAAGTAAAAATAAAAAATTGGGTCAACATGGAAGGGAAGCCTAAATGCCCCCAATGCTTTGCATCATCCCCAATTTATTGAAAATCAAGCACAAACATGGAAGGATGATGATAAAAATAGAGGAAGGTTTATGACACAAAAACCATGCTTGTATCCAAGCACCAACAAGGGTGACAAGGGTCATCCAAGCACACATAGCACAATCATGGGGGAAAACATCACAAAACACACACATACACAAGATCAAGAAGAGGCCTCCTCTTAACATTGATTGACCAAGAGGTCGTCTGCTTCCCACTCTAGATCATCATAGGGGGGAGGAGGACAATTCTACAGTGGTGTGATGTTAAGAGGAGGAGCATCTAGCCCTCTCATGACAAGGGCTAAGGAAGAATCCCCCAAAAGGTCTTCTTTGCCAAGCTCTTGTGGAGCTAGGGTTAGCGATTTCACGAAGATCACTAACAAGGCTGAAACTTCATCCATAGGGTTAAACATGCACCCTACATGAGCACCATGTTTAACTTCAGTAGATGGGGTAGGATGCACCTGAGATTCACTGCTAGGCTCATCGAATGACTTGCGAGTGGTGACAAACTTAGGGGAAGCTAAGAATGGTTTCGTCACCAGGACATAACAAATTAGAATGGGGTGACCTTGCAAAGAAGGTGGGATCCTCTTATGCCCTTCACTGCTAGAAGGACCAAACTCCACCTCTTTCTTTGTCAAAGGAGATGAACTCCCCACGGATGAGGCTAGAGGCGTGGGGGAAGAGGAGGAAAGAACCACAACGGATACAACTGAAGTATTAATCATATCCATGGGCCTTGAGAAAGGCTAGATATCTAAAACAAAGATCAACAAAGGTGGCTCCATCGAAGGAGTGATGAACAACTGTACCCCCTTGGGGTTAGGTGCATTCGTACTTGCAACAGAAGCTAGAAGCAAGGCAGGACTAGACTAAAGAGAGGTTGAAGGAAGGGAAGAGGAAGACACTACAAGAGGCCCTGAAGTAGGGGCAGTTTTCTCTTCCTCCTTCCTTTGTGAGGCAGCCTACTTAGCCAAGAGAGCCTTTCATCGGTGCTTGCACTCGTGTGCACGACAATTTCTACGACTCTTTGAGTTGGAGGTTGGAGGCATCAGAGGGGCAGAAGATTCCTACTCAACCATGAGAACTTCCACTACGACCATCTTCGGCGGAGGAACGAATTCCTGAATGGGAGTAGGATGAACAGGTTGAGGAGCAGTAGGGGGAGTCAGCTCAAGAGCCTCGACAGTGAGCCTCTTCCCATTCACTTCTTTAGATGCAGGAGAAATAGGAGGTCATGGATTTAATTCCCTTCAGGAACCTCTTTTTTTTTCATATAAGTAATACCATGGTTTGAGGTATTTGTTAGGGAGGTTCTAGATCCTGAGCTTGGGCCTACGCCAAGGAGGTATCATCAGACTCAGCAGATAGCCGCCAAGCTGACTCATCTAGTACTCTTCCCAAGAAGAGGAGAGGATGAGGCAGTCTGGGGAAAGGAAACCTTCTATTTTCCTTTATGGGAAGGAGAGGGAGCTGGCGTGGAATTCTCCTCTCTTTTGAGAAGGGGGAGTGGTTGGTATAGACTTCTTCTCCTCTTAGGAGGAGGAGGCGATCGATTTCTGTATCATAGGAAGGGTCAGTTTTGATTGTCCCTTGCCCCTAGTCTTATACTTTACATAATTCTTGTAAAGTAGGTCCGTTCTTGGAGGAAGCGAACTGACTGGGGTGGGCCAAAAGTGATCCAACAGATATCCACCACAGGACACCAAGGGTTGATATCTAGTGTCATACACTACATGCATGTCACCTTCGTGAGAAAATTTTAAACACTTATGAACAACGAAGGTGATTCCATTTATGGAAGCTAGCCAAGGTATGCCTAGCTTCAGCCTGAACAGATCTGACTCTGGGATAACATTGAAAACTGTGTCAACAATCCTAGTTCCAACTAGGACATACAAGGTTATCAAGCCATAAGGTTTGAAACACATACCATCGTGAGTACGAATGGTAGATTTCATTTCTTCATACTCTTCCCCCTGTAACGAATTTAATACCAATGTTACCATTGAGGCCAGCGGGAATGTAGAGGGGAGAGGGCTTGTTGTTTAAGGGAAAATATTGTGATGTGAATACATTATGTTTGATGAACTGGGTGCTAGTAGAGCAATAGATGCCACTGTGACCTTGTTAACATAGGCCTCGTGTTGAGTAACAAAATTAGTGGAATCAATAATCATGTTAGTAGAATTTGACGGAAATGGGTTCGTGTTTATCTGCAATTCACTATTAGCTTTTGCCACTGATTTGTTAGCATTTTATTTACTCCCATCAAGATGAATGGTACCATCCTCGATGCAGTCTTGTATCTCATGATGTAGCCGCATATAGTGTTTGGTATCATGTCTATTAACTCAATAGTACTGACAATAAGTGCTCCCATCATACCAATTAGGGTAAGGCTCCTTAACAAGCTTAGGATTTGGCAAGGTTACGATCTTATCCTTCAACAACTTTTGTAAGATGGAAGAATAAGATTTGATAGCTTTGTAAACTTTCAGTTACATCTGAGGCCATTGTCATTAGCAGTGGCTACTATGTTTGTAACAACCTTACCTTTCCCAAAGATTGATACAATGGACTTTCCCTCAAAACAAGAGCACGAGGAGGATCCCCTAAACTGAATGACTGTCTGTTGGTATTCTCGTAAGGCTACACACAAGTACACGAAAGAAGGGTACTTCATAAGGGTGAAATTCTCTTGCCAAGGCCTTTGTAAGCTCCCTATGAATACCTTTTGCACATCAGAATCGGGTAGTTGATATGAGATCTATGAAAGAAGTGCTTGATAACACGCTATAAAATCAGTAATTTTTTCGTTATCTCCTTGTTTACATCAGATGAGATCTGAGAAGGTCATCTTCAACCTGATATTAGCTTGAAATTGTCTAAGGAATTGATTCTACAAGTTGGTCAAATGAGAAAATAGAATTGTTTGGCAAGGAAAAGTACCACTCGAGTGTTGTATCCTTGAGTGATTGGGGAAAAAAATTTGCCATTAATGCATCATGATGGAAGAAATCTATGCACAAGGCATTAAAAGCAGATACATGCATCTACAAATCCCCTTTACCGCCATATTTTTCAAATTTAGGGATCTCTATTCCTTGTGGGAAGGGAGTGTTCATAATTGCAACCGACAATGAGCTATGCCAGAAGAAGGGCTGAAAGATAGGCTGGGAAGAGGCTTGGGAGAGACTCACCAATTGGCTCTGCATCTTACCCATATTCTGAAGAAGGGTGTTCAAAATAGGGTCATTAGAAGATAGAGGGCCAGAGGAACATCCTCCAGAACCACTGCCAAATCCACCTCTAGAACTGCCACTGGAGCCACCACCAGGACCATCGGTGTGACCACAGTTGGAACCACCACCAAAGCCACCACCACTAGTAGGGCCTCCATCGGAGCCACCTCCGCTTTCGAAGCCACCGCCATGACCTCTGTTGGGACAACTTTCACCAGGACCACCTCCATTGCCAAATCCACCGCCACTACCAAAGCCCCCACCACTCATCCCGCCAAAACCTCCACCACTAGAGGTGACAAGAGGGGTGAAGCTGAAGCCTAAGGGGACCTTGTTTACTTTGATAGTTTTAGGTTTTTAGGAGACATAAGGGATGCTGATAGAAGGGACCGCATCGACCATGTAGACAAAAATTGGAGGCATCAATACTCCTAACTATCCTTCGTAATCCTCAAAAGTGTCTCCTCACATAATGCTAGGAGCATTCGAGGGAGCACATGCTTTTGTCAGACTAGTAAGACTAGCTAGGAGTCCCAAGCTTATTCGATCTTTTCCAATGATGTATTTTAGTTCACTAATGACCCAAGTGGCCTTGGCCATCTTCGGGTTTCTTTCCAAATGATTTTCCAAAGCATCCAACCCTTTACCAAGGGTGGATACATATTCCGAAGGGATTTGAACGACCTCATACTTGTCCATCGATAATGGTGTAGGAGACATAGGGGGAGTGGGGACGCGATCAGTTTCATTAGAGAATCCTATCTCACCCCTTGACAACTACTCCTGTGGGGCGACACTAATAGTGGAACCAAAGAAAAGGCCTATAGAGTAACTAGTAGTGACCTTCATCCTTTCCATCGGGAGGTGTCACACACTTCTCCTAATGATATACCTGTAAGTTGCAGATTGGGTTGTGATGCTCATAAACCTTCACAACACTTAGGAACACAACAATCATAGAGTACAAAAGAGAGGTTTTAACACCAACGAATAAACAAACGTTGGTTCACGTCAAGCTCACCAAAAATGTAAGAGAGGGGTGCCAACCACGTTCAAGGCCCTAGGTCATAGAGGGCCAAGAGCAGAAGGCTTCCCTAACTTACCTGAGCTTAAAAAGATGTTGGGGAATGCGGGATGAAAATGATGAGGACTATAAAGTCCTTCAATCACCCTATAGACCTAAAATGCAAGATGGGGCTAGGGGATCTAGTTTTTGGGTTCAATGCTATGCCTTACGAAGCTCTTTTCCTGAGAATGAAAGCATGGTCCTAGGATGATAGCATGGCGCGCTGGCATCTCTCAAGTGTGTTGGCATCCATACGACTAGATAACAGAAGAGACAAGGTCAAACCTGAGAAAACAAGCTAATGGCCCAGCTAACTACTACTAATGGGCCAAAATAATGTGATTAAGTAAAAAAAATACTATCTAATGTGATAAAGTAAAAATGCAAGAGTTAGGGTGGCAAGGATGATCTCACAAAGAAACTCATTCACCAACTAGCTCCTTGAAAGCACGTTCACCTACACACAAAGAGGAGGAAATTTTTTGGGTGGTTGTAAAGGGGCTTGCCTTAGTCAGACCCTTGTTTAGGTGTTTCCACCTCCATGGACAACCAAGAAAATGAGATAAAGAAAACAACGTGGTAAAGAACACTAAAGCACTACAAAACAATAAATGTGCTTACTGTACTAGTTAATAGAGAGGAATGGGAATCTTACCACTTCCACCAAAAGAACTTAAGGCTGATGGGGGAGAGATTGAGAGCACTCGATCATTTGTTGCAATGGTGTGATCCCAAACTTGCTCTACTGAATTGATGGAGTGAAGTTGTTGCTGCAATGGAGTGCAAGAGTCCTGCTAGGATGCTTGAAGTGAATGCAAGAGAGTGTGAGTTAATTGATTTGAAAGCTTAGAAGATGTAGAAGCTGAAATGCATGTTGAAGGAAGGAATTTGAAGAGGAGATAAAGAAAACAACCATATTCAGGTTGGTTAGCTGAAGAGGGCGTTACAACTTGACCACCAATGAGAAGTGTAATGCCTTTGTAGGTTCAACCGCATGAATTTTCCAAGGACCTAAGTGCGCTGCACAGACATCTATGCGCTACATGGGTGTCCCTAACATAAATTCCCCCACTGACGCTCAAAACAGGTGCCAAGTGGGATGAAAGTAGCGGGCTTAGGTGTAATTAAGCCTCTGAACTTGGTTTTCTAAGGTGGAAAAAGGCAAAAGGGGGAATTTGCATAAGGGGTGCTAATTCACTCTTATACACGTAGTTAAGGGTTGTTCTGTTGTATCTTGTTGGTCAACATGGTTCTGTGTAACCCTTGGATAACTTGATATTATTTCTCCTCTATTTTTATTGACCTTTGGAGGTGTTGTCCCCTTCTTATCAGTCCATTTATCATTTTTCTTTGGACTTCCTTTATGCAGGGATCTTCTATTGTCCATTTTGGGTGATATTGTGATTCTTTGATGTCTATGGTGCAATCTCTTTGATCTAATGTTCAACTTATTAGTCATGTAATGATTTCAAGGATTTGAATAGATTTTCCACCCGCTTTTCTCAAAGAAGGAAATGTGAAGATCTTGATGTGATGTTTATTGGTTATCTCAGCAAAGTCTCCTTAAATGTAATGGTGTAACTATATGGACAAGGGTTTCTAATTTGGAAATGGAACCAAAAGGTGAATGACTCTATGAGGTAGGTTGGTCTGCTACTGGATTGACTTTTCTTGCTCCCCAATAGAGTCACCAATCTATTAGGTGTGTGATTTAGATGGGGAGTGCAAATAACACAATTATGAACCTATGGTTGAAGACCAATTTTAAAACTTCATTAACTCTTTAATTGGATAGGCTGGAATTCAATCTTTCTTCTAAGTTTGTCCCCAACAAAGTCACCAATCTGTTAGGTCTCAAAAATGTAGGTTTTAAATCCTAAGAGGATGTCAGGCTCTATGATTAGACTTACAACATTTTGGAACTAACAAACAAAGTGAACCTATATGGTTGATGAGTCTCTACACTTTAGGCTTTGCTAAACCTAGGTGGGTGAACCTTGATAGTTGAAGTAGATTTAAGAGTTGTATGACTCAATTGGATTTAAATACCTACCCACAGTGGCATAAAGTGTGGAACAAATGAAGGTTTGTTAACTACTACTCCTAGTACTAAAATTTAAAATGTGAAGGTATGAATAAGACTTTATGGGATTTTTAAAATGAGATGGGTAAGATGAGTGCCTATTTCTATTGGGATAATGGAGTCAAGAGGTGAATGATGTGTGACCAACTTACTTGATAAAGTTTGGATTGTTTGGCACTTAGGACTGTCATTATCTTGTACAAATGTGCAAGAATGTAACTATCAGACTCTTCTTATTGATCCAAATGGTTTTATCAGGTTACTGTGATTAATCGATAGGGAATTTTAATCCTTTAGAGGAACTAGTCAATTAAATCACACAGAGATAGCAAATGTGTTCTAAAAAATGAAAATGGATTTTTGATTTGAATAACAAGATAAAATGAAGTTGGAGACAATATGATAATTTTAGTGATTATATGACTCTTCTTATCGATCCAAATAACACTTCAAAATTATTGCGATCTTATTAAAAGGATATTTAATTCTTTGAAAGAAACCAATCAATGAAATCACACCAGAATAGCAAATGTGTTTGTGGATAAATTGAGTTTTGATACATCAACTTAAATAATATGGAAGCAATAAATTGGAAATAGTCAAATAACTAGATAATCACAACAAACAATTGACACCAATGTTGGGATACTAATTAGTCATCTTCCTCCATTCTTATATTACTTCAAAATGATGGACATTATATATGAAAGTCTTCTTTTCTATGAAATAGTATACTTCTAATGCTATTGCTGTAATGATAATCCTAATCTATATCTTCTCATCAGGCCTTGGTTTCCAATTTATATGCGGGAAGCTACAAGCTTCAAGCAGTTTACAAAAAGTCACATTGCTTGATAACTAAAATGTTAAAAACTTAATTAAACATAAACATGAAATTTAGAAGTTCGCAGGTAGATGCACCACTATCTATTAATCTTCAATAGGCACTTGTGATCATTGAAGATCTATTCAATGTCCACGCTTTGTGATAGTGCACTAGATACTGTAAAACTTCATTAACCTATATTCCTCACTTGGTCCATGCAATAAACAAATTGACCTTGGATAAATGTTCAATATATCCCAATTTTGAATAAGTGCCCACATTACTAATGATGTCTTTCATTGCATATTCTAGATCAAAGATTCATCCCAATTGTACATGTGTTTTTTTAGCACCTCCTCCTCATCATTGACTTCATCTAGAGTCATCGACAAATACTGAGAGATCTCATCTTTCCGCACATCCTGATCCTTCAATTCTCCTTCATCAAAGAAGTTTAGAAGGGCCATACTCAATGATTAATTGAAATCACTCAATTCTTGTGTTAGTACATTGTGGAAATGGTCATACATTTTTACCAACTCATGGTACCCTTGAAGCATATGGTCACCACCATCTCCTCTGGCTCTTATTTGTGCCTCTACTTCCTTCATTCTACTATGTAATCTACCATGCTCTGGAAGGCTGCGAATGTCTTGCGATGGATAATCCAGACTTTGTCAGAATTCTCAAACATCTTAGTGAATCTTTTGCAAACCAATTCTGATACTACCTCAAATATATTAGCTTTTAATTCCTTCTTTAATTCCTCTTGTTACTTTTGGATTATTTCATATTTATGCTTCCAATATGTAGTTTCAGACATCACTTCAAGCACTCTCCTTTCACATTCCACTAGAGGTGAATAGAGACTTGAAGAGGAAAGTAATTTATCTCTATAATTAATTACATCTTGTTCCAATCTTTCATTCTTAGCAGACAACCACTTATTATCTCTGATTAATTTCTCAACCTGATCCTTTGTAAACTTAGCAACCTTTACATTTAGTTCAACCATCTTGATAAGGTTTGTATCCCCTACTCTTTGCACTAGAAGGTGACCAAAGACTTGATCAGGATTATCAATAAGATAAGGCCTCTTTCCTGGTGGGTAAAGGGCCCAAATTGCAAAGTGGTATTATCAAGATTATACCTTGATCTGATGTAGATCTCGTCACTGGCATCATTTTTTAACTGCAAAGTTTTATTTTCCCTCTTCATTAAACTGTCAAGGACTATTGTTGAACTAATATCCCACCCTAGAAGAAGCATGACCGTAGCTTCTTGTAGCAACTCTCATCCTCTCTCAGGGGTGATGTTGTTCGGTTCCTTATCAACTTCATCTTGAAGTTCTTTTAGAGCATCTGCTTCCGACTCAGGGCTAATCTCTTTTATCTTTTCTCTTATAATTCTTCCCTTGTATTCATAAATGAAGGTTTTAGACAAAGGATTTTGAACAAATGCATCATTTGAAATGAAATCTTGGCTAGCACAATGTCTTACATCATCAAATAGTTTTCCAGAGACCTCAAAGGTGATCACACTCCTTTTTGGTGGTATTTCATACTAGGGAATGGTAGGAACAATAATATGTGTGACCTCATTCTCTTCTTCAATGTCATCTTCAATTATGATAGGAGTGTTAGTTGAGAAGCTGACATCTGGAGTGGGCTGTGGCGATGAGTGACTTAAGGGTCTTATGCTTTCAACTTATCTCCTTGAACAAGCACCTCTCTTTTTCTCAAAAGCAACAAGTGGTACATCTTTGGTCAACTTTTCTTCATGCAAAAGCAACTACTCAATTTTGTCCTTGGGATCTAATATTTCATGAAAGGAATCTGTGCATGATGGGTCATGGCCTTTCCTCCATGCTTCTACCATGACTATCCTATTATACATAGCCTTTCCCATCATTTCCTGAGTCTCATCACAATTTCTAATAACATCATCTATGAAAAACACATGTTCATATCTTTTCAATTTTTGTGTCATCTTGGCATTGTGAATAAAATGCTTAGGGTGGAATTTCTCCCTCTTATTCCCAAGTGGCATGCCATAGTAATCTATTCTGTTTCCAATTGAATCATACCTTTTCTCAGAGATGATAGTAAAATCACAAAAATACAAAGTAGAAGGCATAAGAGACTATTTTCCATAGCTCTTGAGATGCATGTATTTTGAATAGGCCAATTGCCTCACAATTTCCAAGTATGCAACCCTGTTAGGTACTATTCTCAGTAGAAGGAATGGAACTGCCTCAAATCCATATACTCTTATTACAGTGCAATCTTCAAATACATACCAGTCCCCCCAATTGTGGTTTATCTTTCCTTCAGGGTTTTTCTCTTTTGGTCTTAGGAATCTTTGTATCTCTGGAGACAAGTTGTAATCACAATTATGCCCAAGCAATTTGTATAGGGGTTTCACAAAATACTCTTCGAAATACAAATAGTGGGATCTCCCACATCTGCTATCCCATATAGAGGTCCACATTCGGAATGGTCTTATGTTTTCATCATTATCCAAATATTTAATCCTCAAATCCTCTCCCACATGCCCATTGCTTGTTCTTCATACAATATCATATGCATGAGCAGGGAGTATTGTCTGAAATTTATAGCATCACCATTATTTTTGATAGAATCAAGTGAGGTATTAAGAACCTCAGCTAAATACTCTGCATAATCATACGAGCCATCATGAGAATTAATTGACCTTGTCTTAGGGTTATATTTTTTAGCTAATGTCTTAATTAACTCCACATTGACAAATACATTGGGGATCACAATATTTGCTAAGTTCATGTTTCATGTGTTTGATATGAGTATGTGCTTGTATTTCTTCCTATAATGGTATATAAACAGGTCGTAGCCTCACTGTGGTGTCCACACATCTCCTAGGTTCTTATGTTTATCTTCCAATTTATCACATGAGGGGTTCAATTGGGTTGTCCTCCTAGAATTTGGCCCAGAACCAAAACATTATTCAATTAAATCTCGATTTAATGGCCTAGTCTCGATTTTTTGTCTTTTCACTTTCAGTTTCTTTGGATTTCTTTCCATATTTAAAACCCTATCTTCACTGTAATTTAAAGAAGCCTTGATAAAATATCTTTAGCTGATTCTCGAGTACTTGCTTGAATCAATGTCATTGTTTTTGAACCACTTGCCATTGCTTGACCCCACGTTCTTGATTTTCAGTTACAATTCATTGAGATTTCAAGATCTTGCGAGCAAGATATAACAAGATTTGGCACACTTCCACCAAATTTGGTTCATAAATGAAACTTGCGCCACCTTTCTAATCAATAGTAGCATTAATGTCAATTATCTCTTCAAAAACTTCACCAGTCATGTCAACCGGGTGAGAAATCATTTCACTACGTCGAAGAGACTTTGATTATATTGTCATCGATATCCTATTCTCCCTCCGACATGATTTCATTTTTTATTCTATTTTGGGGTTTCGAGGAGACATTTAAGTGTTTCTCTTCGACATCATAAAGTCTTTTTGACAACTTTACCTTGGGCTTCCACTACTTTTCCTTATTTTCATTTTCATTATTGGAGTTTCAGTGAGACCCGTGGTCATCTCCCTTCGATAAGCCTATCTCTTTGATATACCAATATTCTTTTCATTTATCGACTCTTCAAAGAGACCTTTATTTATGTCTTCTCGATATGAGTTTCTCTCTCTGATATCTTTTTTTTCACTTCTTATTTCAGAGTTTTGAAGAGACTTGCCATGACCTCTCTTCGATGTCCCATAGTCTCCTGGAAAGTATTTCTTTACTATCATGTTTTAGTTGTTGGGAGATCGAAGAGACTTTCATCCATGTCCTCTCAACACAAGCATATCTCCTGGACATTTCATTCTCAACTGTTTTTCATGGTGTCAAAGAGACTTCTTCATTTCTTAGCCCGATAAATTGATGTCTCTTTGAAATTGCTAATATATTTGCCTAGCCTTGAATTCACCAGTTGTTCATCATTTAATATATGATAATATTTGATAGTTAAGAGATTCTTTTCTATTTCCTGAATGCCAAAATGATTCAACTTGCTTAGAATATCAACGTTTTTCTATACTGTGACTTGTCAGAGAGGCAAGATGACTTTTCATTCCAAGATATCCAGGTCTATTCAAAATGTTGCTTATCGGGCTATCAGAGAGACATTTGAATGTCACTTCAAAGCCTGGTGGTCTTGCTGATATTCTATCTTGGCTTCATTATTAATTTTTTGGGGAGATTGTAATGTAACTCTCTTCGAAATGGCATTGTTTTGGCAAAATGAGTTCCCAGTAGTGGACTTAAGGTAATCCACTATGGGGAGGATAATTTTGAATGATAATGATTCTTATTAGAATAGGTTAAGGGGAATATAGTTATATTATTTTAAGCTTATTTATATAGAAATGGTGGTTTTGAGGATGGATGCATATGGTGTAAAATAGAGTGGTCATACTGAGGTGGCTAAAATTGATGGAATTTTGGGGTTGAATTTTTGTTCCAACAATAGGCACGACTTGTGAGACAAGAAATTTGAATTCCTTGTTGGGCTTCTTCTTCTATGAAGTACTCATATCTCCTTCAATTTCCTACATTATTAGCAAATATATGCTTTGCGTATGAGTTAGGGCTAATTCTAACTATGCATTCTTGATAATTCATAAAAAATTCCTTACTCACAACCACTTACTGACTAACATTAGGTTAAATTCCTTAAGAATAATAGCATTTCTCTTCATGAGTTAACCAAAGGTAATGCTATTTAATCAAAACCATGCATGTATAAAAGATTAATAGGGTTTAGTTAAAAGAAAATTACTTGGTTTCACTGATAGAATGGTTGAACATAGATTTAAACCCTGATAAACGTGCTCCTTTGTGCTCTAAAACTTACTTTTCTCTTTGCACGCCTCAACTATCATTTTAATTCATTAATGTTCTTACAAATAGATGATCTCTCATGAGGTAGTGTATTTTGGAAGCAATTGCGTGTTCGAGGTGGTGACAAGTACGTGGATATCTAATTAGGATGGTTCATGTTATGTATATGTAGATATATATACATATATTTATCTATGTATACGTTTATATATTATATATATGTATGTATATATATCCATGTATATATATGTATATGTAAATGTATGTATACATATACATACATATATATATACATACATATATATATACACACACATACATATATATACATATACATATATATACGTGCACATACATCTATATATATGTATCTATGTATATGTATATATATATACGTACATATATATACATATATATACATACACACGCACACACACACACACACATATTTATATATGTACGTACATATATTTATGTATGTATGTATGTGTAGATACACACACATATAAATATATATACAAATATATATACATTTGAAGAGTAATAAAAAATTAAGATGTGTTCTTATGTGTTCAACTGCCAACCCAAACTTCAGACATTCTTACAAAGTAGACAAATTCATATAATACATGCATACATACATATACAAAGAAACATAAATACATATACTTTGCGAAACATAAATGACCCAATAGCCTTTCACTTTCACCACCAACAAATATTTTTAAAAAACCCCTATTTGTGTCAATATTAAGGTGCAATTGTAACAATTTTATTGTTCATAACTGCTCAAAAGTGAATGGGTAAAATTCATAGGTTAATGTTGGAGGTTCACTTTAGCGGTCATAATAGTCCACAAGGCCACACCACCGAGCCTTACCACTGCACACCAATAAACATTTAACCAAAAAGTATTCCATGCACTATCTCTTCACCACCATGGTTGCATGTAATAACATTAAAAAAGTAATTGCACAAAACTTCCATGATAGAAACAAACTTGAAAAATATATTGAAAGTTGTCAAATACATATACTTAATAGTTAGACAAACATACTTGAACAAATATACATATACATATAGATATAAATATACAAATATACATAAACATATACATATAGATATAAATATATAAATTTATAGATACATATGGAGAGAAATACATAATTAGCATGTATTATTCTTTGTCTAGTTGCCAATTGAAACTTCAGACATTCATACACCATGGATAGATACACACACACATATATATGCACGTATAGATACATGCATACACAAATATATATGTGTGTGTGTGTGTGTGTGTGTGTGTGTGTGTGTGTGAATAATAATAATAAAAGATGTATTATTTTGTGTTCAATTTCCAATTGAAACTTCAAATATTCATAGATAGTGGAAAGATTCATATACATATGTATAGAGACATGCATGCATGCATATGCGTGTGTGTGTGTAGATACATACATATATATTTATATGTATAAATACATATGAAGAGTAATAAAAAATTAAGATGTATTATTTTGTGTTCAGTTTCCAATTGAAACTTCGAACATTCAGACACAGTGGATAGATTCTTACACATACATATACATAGAACATATATATACATACATATTCATAGAAAGCAAACTATGGGTTTTTAACTTTGATAATAAAATGATGGAGAAAATAGGGCATCTTAGGTGTCTTCTGAATTTTCCAAGGCTAAGATTAAATAGGAGAGCTTACCCATTTCAAAGGTATCAAATTATTCAAAGCTTAAGACTCATTATATGCCCTTTGAGGCCAAGAGGAAGCTTTGTGGGTCTTATGATATATTAATAGATGATCGATCTATGATTCTATTATTTCCTATCCATTTCAGGAAGACCTTTTTTAAGAAGAAGAAGCATCCTATTCCTACGGATTTGAGACACAAGCAATGGAGGAAGTAGATTGAGTTAGCTTGCAGCTATGCTTTGGTTTACCTTCGAGGGGGTACATGTTGTGTGGTGAAGGTGGGGAAGGTGTCTTAGGAGATGGATGAAATTGTGGATAATGTTAGTGTTGTGATTGATTTTCTTGTGGAGGTGATACCAAATAAGTGGAAGAATGTCAGGTCTTTGCCAATTTATTAGGTTGTTCTGGAGAGGCCATTCAATATTGAGGGTGTGAGAAGTGGGGCAATATTGTAGGTTACGATAGAGAAGCTTGAGAAAGAAGTACATGCAAGGGATTATGAGGAAGGATAGATGAAGGTTTTCAAGAAGGGGCAAATCTATAATGTGTGGTACATGGGCCATATGTTGGGGGACATGTCTGATGATCTTCTGGGAAACAAGGACTAGAATGAGGTTTTATTAGATGTCTTACTCTTTAATATAAAGTAGGATTCTATGAATTAATTGAAAAGAGTAAATAACACACAATTTCTTGAATTTGTAAGTTGAGTGATGAGGTGTAAATAACCTCATAATTATAATAAGCTAAAAACCCTTCGTTGTTCTTACCAATCACTTTATCCCTACCAATTGTTTATTTTTAGGATTAATAATTGCTTATTTTTTGTAAAATGATGTATAAATCTTTATTTCCTAAATCGATTGAAATTAGTTGACTGACACTGATATAATGGTATAGCTTTAAGTCATTATACAAGACATTATGCATGACCAAGTGGACTTTAAGCGAACTTCAAGTAGAGCGTCGAAAGCCTAGGCATCGGAAATTCAGGTGTGCATAGTGGAACATGTCCTTTTAATACTTTCTGTTAAATTTTTGTTTAAAAAATTTATGGCTCCACTCCGAGCCTTTAATATGTTTTTATGTTAAATTGACATCAGTCAATTGGTTAGTTGGAATTCTATTAAAAGACTTTTTCAATGGCGATCTTCCACCATCTGAAATTTAGGATTTTGTTAGCAGTATAGTATATATATGTAACTACTAGAAACAATGCATACGATGATACTATTATGATGTTATGATATGCTTTGAACACTATTTAGCTATGTCTTTGTGCTACACTTTACATGAATAAATAAATATTTTCAATATTATTCTGAGTCAATAGTTCTAAGTAATGGAAATACCATGAATGGATTCATTTTGAAGATGCAAAAGTACGTGTGATTTGAGTTAATTGTAGGAATGCCTGAGAGCTGGCCACTTGAGGGATCTCTTAGAGTAGATAGATAACTATTTTCATTTTTAATACTGTTACTTTTATTCTATACATGAAAAATTTGGATGAATGTTATTTGTGTCGAGCTCTATTAAATATTCCTGTAGGTCATAGTTTTAAGTTTATAATCCTTAAGTTTTGTTCATTTGAAAATTTTGGATCACCCACTCTTGTTATTAGTTACAAGTTGTTAAGCACACTTTCTGTCAGTAGTTAGTCATTAACTGTTAGTTGCTTTCTATGTGTAATGTGAATTCCTATTCTAAAAATCCAAAACAAAAGGAATGCAAACAAGGAAAAACACAAACAACACCTCAATGATTAGCCTAGTTGAACTTGAACAAAACAAAAGATAAAGAGTGGATTTTTACCTTGTCCAAGTTCATGAGTTGGTTGGCCCTGTTGATTCATTTGATTGTGTGCTCCTTTTGATGAAAAATAACATGTAATTGTTGTGCTCTCAGCACACACACCCCATTTGGAACGGGGACCCTCTCTTCCCCTCGCCTTGCTGGGTCATTTTGTCACTGCCTCATTTTGCGTGCCCCCATTTTGGTGTCCCAATTGGTCAACAAACCTCAAAAGTGTCATCTCATGTCGACCATGTTTCACCCTCTCAAATTTTCTATGTCAAAGGCCTTTGCAGGGATCCCTTGGTAGTTCGCTTTTGCTGACGTCCTTGAGGCCCTTGGGGTCCGCCCTTGCGAGTTTCCCTTGCGGGTTTCCCTATGGCATTTGCCATGTCCAAATGGTCAATAGACCTCATCCTTCCATTGCCCAGGACCCACCCCTTGGACTGTCGTTTCCCCTTATTTGGAACGAAGTCCTAACGTTTGTCTGACCTTCTGGGCCCACTCAACCAGGTTGCCCCTCTCAGATTTCTGTCTCATGTGCATCGTTTCTAACAGCCGTTTGGTGGAAGTGTTCTACTTATTGCATCCCTGACCCTTCACCACCTTTATTTTTCACCAAACTTTTGGAGTGGAAATTGGCCAACAGAGTTCCAACCTCCAACCTCTGGGTTCTAAACCTGCTTCGGCTATTTTCAAATTTCAATGCACAAACTTTTAGCCCACCGTACACTCATTAATTGTTGGAATTTAATGCCATATTTTCTATAAATAGGCCAATTTGACCTATCATTTTCACATGCTAGTCTAGCCAAAGCAAATTAGAGTGATCCAGAGCAATCTCTGCATGCTACCCTCAAGCCCAAAGCCTCCCATCGCTAGTCCCATGCATTCATTAGCCGATTCAACAAATTCATTCATCAGGTTCTATTGGTAGGTTGAATGCTCACCCTCTTCTTATGTTTTTCTTTGATTTTGAGATGAAATGATGAATAAAAGGATGAAAAACATATACATCAGATAAAGAAAAAGGAGGCACTTGAAACCCATGTAGCAGAATTTTAAGAAACCCTCATAAATCACCCTCAAAACACTAACAAAGCTTCGACCCCTCGACGTCGTTCTTCGGCTAGGGAATTCATAACCCACAGACTTGCCGACTCATAATTCCCTTGTCTAAGCACTAAAATGAAACAAACCCCGAGTGGCAAACCTATCTCATGAGCCCGCCATGGCGGGGAGACTTCTCTCTCTCGTCATTGTCAAACTAAAACAAAGTCCTTCACATTGCCTGGGTCTGTTCCCGTAGGATTCTGTCCCCGGAATGCTGCCCATTATCTGCCTTTTCACATGAAATTCTGGCCCCGTCCATCCAGCCTTTGGACCCCATTCATTCATTCGCCACGTTGCCATCAAAGTTGAAGTGACCATACCAGAAGCCCTTCGGGTCCTAGTTCGCAGACCTCCACCCGCGAACCGCTATGATGACACCACCATTTTAAATGGCTCTCAAGAAGCCACCTTCCGTACCCCAATGCCCGACTCCCTTGTAGCTGCTAAGATAAATAATGATAAATTTCAAGTGCTCAGCCCATTATGGGTCACCTCCATCAGAATTCCACCATCAGGCCTCCGTCCCGTCTTGACCATTATGAAAGGGAGAACTGCCTACATCCTCCCGGCCTCGAGGACCCGATACTCTGATTGCCAATGAAACCCACTGAACGAAGAAAACATAAAGGTCAAGCCCTTTGCCATACCCATGCACTTAGAATTCCTCCAACAAATTTTTGCTTGCTAACTACCGTTTCCAAACAACAGTCCTTTAGCGACTTTCCACCCATATTTGACCTGAGTGCCTAGAAGGCCAATGTGTGATGCCGACCACCCTCCAAACTCATGGGTCCCAACTAGCAAGACTCTATCCCTAGAATGTTGCCTCACCATGGCTGTTCCAAATGGAAAAATTTAGATGCACATCCCTCCTCTTGACTTCAAATGCCTCAAGGATGGTCCCAATGCCTCCTAATTTGAAAATGAACTTTGACCCACATGCCAAAATGACCCATTCTCGTTAGTGGGTCTAATGATTTGACCAAGTCTTGGGGTGGATGAAACCTTGCAAGCCTCCCTACCTTATTTTCCCTTCAAAACAACCATATTGACAGGGAAGTCCAACCTCTGGGGCCCAAACTATCCAAATTCCCTCCCATGAACTGCTAACAAGCTGGATTAAATGTTAGATTTCTTGAATGCTGTATTATCCAATTTAACTCTATTTGCAGGGATTTTGCTAACATTTCATGCTTTCATACTTGGTTTTTCTCACCTCTCCTTTGTTTGCAGAATATATATGGAATCAGGTGCAGGACCCTCAGGGGAAACCACAAAAAAGGACAAAGGAAAGAAAATAGGCAAGGCCCCTCATGGAAAAGAACATAAGGACCAAATGAAATCCTAGTTCCAAGGGGAACCTCTGAAATCTAAAGTCATCATAGATTGGAAGGAGGTCTCTAACACCAATATAGGACATGTGGACATTGACGAATTCACACAAAGGGTCAGAATCAACCCTAAAATGAAGAATGCAAGACTAATCAAAGGCAGTGGAATAGCCAAAGATGTAGGCTTCCCTCTTGATTTCGTCGCCCCCAAGTTAGTAATGGCTTGTAGGGAGGCATACCAACTAGAAACTAGAACAATAGTGGACAGGGATGGGAGTGTGTTGGTTGACATGTCTACCAAGGAAATAACAAAGACCTTTCATATCCCCACCTTTGGGGAGATGAAATTACCAACCATCAAGGAGTGCAAGGCAATGTGGGACGAGAACGTCCTCAGGTGTAAAAATCTCATCAATTAGTATTGGCTCAATGAGAAGAGGGGCAGTGCTGCAAAATTTCCCCCAAGAGCTATTTCAAAGTGATTTTCATGAAGATTACCATGATTTGGTAACATTGTTAAGAAGAGTAATGGGCCTTCCTACTACTGCTTACTTTCAAGAATGGATGGTCTACTTCATTGAAGAGATTCTCCATGGATGCGACACTTCATTTTACTGGGGTGGGATAATCAGTGACTGCTTCCATGAACAATTTATGGCTATTAAGAAGATGTCCAAATTCTACATGACATCCTACTTGGTCTATTCATTGGCTGAACGAAGGCAATATAGTGGCTTATTTAGAGCTCTAGATGAAGAACTTGGCAAGGAACTAAAAGTTTATGACAAGTACCCTTAGTTGCAATTCAAAAATTTCAAGAAGGAATACTGTAGGGTCAATGACGCTTTCATAGGCCATATAATTAGGGTAATCGAGGGTGACTTCCAAAGGCGAATCTCCCACAATGCCAACACATTTATGAAGTAGTATGCCTTTTTGTTCATCTAGTACCCAAAGTTCACATATATTCATGCATAAGGCTTCTCAAAAAGGCCAAACAACTTGCCCTGGTACCCTAATGATTGGATAATACTATTGGATCTCTCTTGACAACTGTGGCATCTACACACCCTCTTGAGCAACAAACATTGGGTAGGGATTCCTTATCCCCTCTCCTTCGGCTAGGGGCTATACAAACTCCATACCTTGAAATGCATTCACAATTCAGAGAAAGAGTTGGCTGAATACCATTTGAGACTCCACACCGCCTGACCATGGATGGATCCTTATGACCATATCAAGAAGGCGTTTGGACCCAAATATTCCCATCTACATAGCATTGAAGAATTTTTGGCTAATTGCATAGATGATAACGAAGTGTACATGAGGCACTATGTGCGGATGACTGCATACTTTGTAAAGAGGGTCAATTTGTTCCCCGTGCTTGACTAGGTGGAAGAGGATGAGAGTTCAGTCATAGACCCCTAATACAACGCAGTTGCTAATTTTCCACTACCACTAATTGATTGGGATGATCTAGAGGTCGACGACCTCGACATTCTAACCAAGCCCATTGAGGCTCGAACAAAAGAATGGGTTGATGGGAAAGTTTCCCAATTGAAGCAATAAGGGGTCATTTTGACTTATGAGGGACTCAGGAATGAGCCAAGTGAAATAGGTAGTGGGACAACTACTACCCCATCAGGTGAAGTTTCTCAATCTCCTCCATCCACCAGAACAAGAAAAAGAAAAGAGGCTGCAGAACAACCCAATCCCAAGGTATA
>VDFB02276324.1:0-17740 GCA_007258455.2 Sequoia sempervirens | reverse complement strand
AAAATAGAATTGTTTGGCAAGGAAAAGTACCACTCGAGTGTTGTATCCTTGAGTGATTGGGGAAAAAAATTTGCCATTAATGCATCATGATGGAAGAAATCTATGCACAAGGCATTAAAAGCAGATACATGCATCTACAAATCCCCTTTACCGCCATATTTTTCAAATTTAGGGATCTCTATTCCTTGTGGGAAGGGAGTGTTCATAATTGCAACCGACAATGAGCTATGCCAGAAGAAGGGCTGAAAGATAGGCTGGGAAGAGGCTTGGGAGAGACTCACCAATTGGCTCTGCATCTTACCCATATTCTGAAGAAGGGTGTTCAAAATAGGGTCATTAGAAGATAGAGGGCCAGAGGAACATCCTCCAGAACCACTGCCAAATCCACCTCTAGAACTGCCACTGGAGCCACCACCAGGACCATCGGTGTGACCACAGTTGGAACCACCACCAAAGCCACCACCACTAGTAGGGTCTCCATCGGAGCCACCTCCGCTTTCGAAGCCACCGCCATGACCTCTGTTGGGAAAACTTTCACTAGGACCACCTCCATTTCCAAATCCACCGCCACTACCAAAGCCCCCACCACTCATCCCGCCAAAACCTCCACCACTAGAGGTGACAAGAGGGGTGAAGCTGAAGCCTAAGGGGACCTTGTTTACTTTGATAGTTTTAGGTTTTTAGGAGACATAAGGGATGCTGATAGAAGGGACCGCATCGACCATGTAGACAAAAATTGGAGGCATCAATACTCCTAACTATCCTTCGTAATCCTCAAAAGTGTCTCCTCACATAATGCTAGGAGCATTCGAGGGAGCACATGCTTTTGTCAGACTAGTAAGACTAGCTAGGAGTCCCAAGCTTATTCGATCTTTTCCAATGATGTATTTTAGTTCACTAATGACCCAAGTGGCCTTGGCCATCTTCGGGTTTCTTTCCAAATGATTTTCCAAAGCATCCAACCCTTTACCAAGGGTGGATACATATTCCGAAGGGATTTGAACGACCTCATACTTGTCCATCGATAATGGTGTAGGAGACATAGGGGGAGTGGGGACGCGATCAGTTTCATTAGAGAATCCTATCTCACCCCTTGACAACTACTCCTGTGGGGCGACACTAATAGTGGAACCAAAGAAAAGGCCTATAGAGTAACTAGTAGTGACCTTCATCCTTTCCATCGGGAGGTGTCACACACTTCTCCTAATGATATACCTGTAAGTTGCAGATTGGGTTGTGATGCTCATAAACCTTCACAACACTTAGGAACACAACAATCATAGAGTACAAAAGAGAGGTTTTAACACCAACGAATAAACAAACGTTGGTTCACGTCAAGCTCACCAAAAATGTAAGAGAGGGGTGCCAACCACGTTCAAGGCCCTAGGTCATAGAGGGCCAAGAGCAGAAGGCTTCCCTAACTTACCTGAGCTTAAAAAGATGTTGGGGAATGCGGGATGAAAATGATGAGGACTATAAAGTCCTTCAATCACCCTATAGACCTAAAATGCAAGATGGGGCTAGGGGATCTAGTTTTTGGGTTCAATGCTATGCCTTACGAAGCTCTTTTCCTGAGAATGAAAGCATGGTCCTAGGATGATAGCATGGCGCGCTGGCATCTCTCAAGTGTGTTGGCATCCATACGACTAGATAACAGAAGAGACAAGGTCAAACCTGAGAAAACAAGCTAATGGCCCAGCTAACTACTACTAATGGGCCAAAATAATGTGATTAAGTAAAAAAAATACTATCTAATGTGATAAAGTAAAAATGCAAGAGTTAGGGTGGCAAGGATGATCTCACAAAGAAACTCATTCACCAACTAGCTCCTTGAAAGCACGTTCACCTACACACAAAGAGGAGGAAATTTTTTGGGTGGTTGTAAAGGGGCTTGCCTTAGTCAGACCCTTGTTTAGGTGTTTCCACCTCCATGGACAACCAAGAAAATGAGATAAAGAAAACAACGTGGTAAAGAACACTAAAGCACTACAAAACAATAAATGTGCTTACTCTACCAGTTAATAGAGAGGAATGGGAATCTTACCACTTCCACCAAAAGAACTTAAGGCTGATGGGGGAGAGATTGAGAGCACTAGATCATTTGCTGCAATGGTGTGATCCCAAACTTGCTTTACTGAACTGATGGAGTGAAGTTGTTGCTGCAATGGAGTGCAAGAGTCCTGCTAGGATGCTTGAAGTGAATGCAAGAGAGTGTGAGTTAATTGATTTGAAAGCTTAGAAGATGTAGAAGCTGAAATGCATGTTGAAGGAAGGAATTTGAAGAGGAGATAAAGAAAACAACCATATTCAGGTTGGTTAGCTGAAGAGGGCGTTACAACTTGACCACCAATGAGAAGTGTAATGCCTTTGTAGGTTCAACCGCATGAATTTTCCAAGGACCTAAGTGCGCTGCACAGACATCTATGCGCTACATGGGTGTCCCTAACATAAATTCCCCCACTGACGCTCAAAACAGGTGCCAAGTGGGATGAAAGTAGCGGGCTTAGGTGTAATTAAGCCTCTGAACTTGGTTTTCTAAGGTGGAAAAAGGCAAAAGGGGGAATTTGCATAAGGGGTGCTAATTCACTCTTATACACGTAGTTAAGGGTTGTTCTGTTGTATCTTGTTGGTCAACATGGTTCTGTGTAACCCTTGGATAACTTGATATTATTTCTCCTCTATTTTTATTGACCTTTGGAGGTGTTGTCCCCTTCTTATCAGTCCATTTATCATTTTTCTTTGGACTTCCTTTATGCAGGGATCTTCTATTGTCCATTTTGGGTGATATTGTGATTCTTTGATGTCTATGGTGCAATCTCTTTGATCTAATGTTCAACTTATTAGTCATGTAATGATTTCAAGGATTTGAATAGATTTTCCACCTGCTTTTCTCAAAGAAGGAAATGTGAAGATCTTGATGTGATGTTTATTGGTTATCTCAGCAAAGTCTCCTTAAATGTAATGGTGTAACTATATGGACAAGGGTTTCTAATTTGGAAATGGAACCAAAAGGTGAATGACTCTATGAGGTAGGTTGGTCTGCTACTGGATTGACTTTTCTTGCTCCCCAATAGAGTCACCAATCTATTAGGTGTGTGATTTAGATGGGGAGTGCAAATAACACAATTATGAACCTATGGTTGAAGACCAATTTTAAAACTTCATTAACTCTTTAATTGGATAGGCTGGAATTCAATCTTTCTTCTAAGTTTGTCCCCAACAAAGTCACCAATCTGTTAGGTCTCAAAAATGTAGGTTTTAAATCCTAAGAGGATGTCAGGCTCTATGATTAGACTTACAACATTTTGGAACTAACAAACAAAGTGAACCTATATGGTTGATGAGTCTCTACACTTTAGGCTTTGCTAAACCTAGGTGGGTGAACCTTGATAGTTGAAGTAGATTTAAGAGTTGTATGACTCAATTGGATTTAAATACCTACCCACAGTGGCATAAAGTGTGGAACAAATGAAGGTTTGTTAACTACTACTCCTAGTACTAAAATTTAAAATGTGAAGGTATGAATAAGACTTTATGGGATTTTTAAAATGAGATGGGTAAGATGAGTGCCTATTTCTATTGGGATAATGGAGTCAAGAGGTGAATGATGTGTGACCAACTTACTTGATAAAGTTTGGATTGTTTGGCACTTAGGACTGTCATTATCTTGTACAAATGTGCAAGAATGTAACTATCAGACTCTTCTTATTGATCCAAATGGTTTTATCAGGTTACTGTGATTAATCGATAGGGAATTTTAATCCTTTAGAGGAACTAGTCAATTAAATCACACAGAGATAGCAAATGTGTTCTAAAAAATGAAAATGGATTTTTGATTTGAATAACAAGATAAAATGAAGTTGGAGACAATATGATAATTTTAGTGATTATATGACTCTTCTTATCGATCCAAATAACACTTCAAAATTATTGTGATCTTATTAAAAGGATATTTAATTCTTTGAAAGAAACCAATCAATGAAATCACACCAGAATAGCAAATGTGTTTGTGGATAAATTGAGTTTTGATACATCAACTTAAATAATATGGAATCAATAAATTGGAAATAGTCAAATAACTAGATAATCACAACAAACAATTGACACCAATGTTGGGATACTAATTAGTCATCTTCCTCCATTCTTATATTACTTCAAAATGATGGACATTATATATGAAAGTCTTCTTTTCTATGAAATAGTATACTTCTAATGCTATTGCTGTAATGATAATCCTAATCTATATCTTCTCATCAGGCCTTGGTTTCCAATTTATATGCGGGAAGCTACAAGCTTCAAGCAGTTTACAAAAAGTCACATTGCTTGATAACTAAAATGTTAAAAACTTAATTAAACATAAACATGAAATTTAGAAGTTCGCAGGTAGATGCACCACTATCTGTTAATCTTCAATAGGCACTTGTGATCATTGAAGATCTATTCAATGTCCACGCTTTGTGATAGTGCACCAGATACTGTAAAACTTCATTAACCTATATTCCTCACTTGGTCCATGCAATAAACAAATTGACCTTGGATAAATGTTCAATATATCCCAATTTTGAATAAGTGCCCACATTACTAATGATGTCTTTCATTGCATATTCTAGATCAAAGATTCATCCCAATTGTACATGTGTTTTTTTAGCACCTCCTCCTCATCATTGACTTCATCTAGAGTCATCGACAAATACTGAGAGATCTCATCTTTCCGCACATCCTGATCCTTCAATTCTCCTACATCAAAGAAGTTTAGAAGGGCCATACTCAATGATTAATTGAAATCACTCAATTCTTGTGTTAGTACATTATGGAAATGGTCATACATTTTTACCAACTCATGGTACCCTTGAAGCATATGGTCACCACCATCTCCTCTGGCTCTTATTTGTGCCTCTACTTCCTTCATTCTACTATGTAATCTACCATGCTCTGGAAGGCTGCGAATGTCTTGCGATGGATAATCCAGACTTTGTCAGAATTCTCAAACATCTTAGTGAATCTTTTGCAAACCAATTCTGATACTACCTCAAATATATTAGCTTTTAATTCCTTCTTTAATTCCTCTTGTTACTTTTGGATTATTTCATATTTATGCTTCCAATATGTAGTTTCAGACATCACTTCAAGCACTCTCCTTTCACATTCCACTAGAGGTGAATAGATACTTGAAGAGGAAAGTAATTTATCTCTATAATTGATTACATCTTGTTCCAATCTTTCATTCTTAGCAGACAACCACTTATTATCTCTGATTAATTTCTCAACCTGATCCTTTGTAAACTTAGCAACCTTTACATTTAGTTCAACCATCTTGATAAGGTTTGTATCCCCTACTCTTTGCACTAGAAGGTGACCAAAGACTTGATCAGGATTATCAATAAGATAAGGCCTCTTTCCTGGTGGGTAAAGGGCCCAAATTGCAAAGTGGTATTATCAAGATTATACCTTGATCTGATGTAGATCTCGTCACTGGCATCATTTTTTAACTGCAAAGTTTTATTTTCCCTCTTCATTAAACTGTCAAGGACTATTGTTGAACTAATATCCCACCCTAGAAGAAGCATGACCGTAGCTTCTTGTAGCAACTCTCATCCTCTCTCAGGGGTGATGTTGTTCGATTCCTTATCAACTTCATCTTGAAGTTCTTTTAGAGCATCTGCTTCCGACTCAGGGCTAATCTCTTTTATCTTTTCTCTTATAATTCTTCCCTTGTATTCATAAATGAAGGTTTTAGACAAAGGATTTTGAACAAATGCATCATTTGAAATGAAATCTTGGCTAGCACAATGTCTTACATCATCAGATAGTTTTCCAGAGACCTCAAAGGTGATCACACTCCTTTTTGGTGGTATTTCATACTAGGGAATGGTAGGAACAATAATATGTGTGACCTCATTCTCTTCTTCAATGTCATCTTCAATTATGATAGGAGTGTTAGTTGAGAAGCTGACATCTGGAATGGGCTGTGGTGATGAGTGACTTAAGGGTCTTATGCTTTCAACTTATCTCCTTGAACAAGCACCTCTCTTTTTCTCAAAAGCAACAAGTGGTACATCTTTGGTCAACTCTTCTTCATGCAAAAACAACTACTCAATTTTGTCCTTGGGATCTAATATTTCATGAAAGGAATCTGTACATGATGGGTCATGGCCTTTCCTCCATGCTTCTGCCATGACTATCCTATTATACATAGCCTTTCCCATCATTTCCTGAGTCTCATCACAATTTCTAATAACATCATCTATGAAAAACACATGTTCATATCTTTTCAATTTTTGTGTCATCTTGGCATTGTGAATAAAATGCTTAGGGTGGAATTTCTCCCTCTTATTCCCAAGTGGCATGCCATAGTAATCTATTCTGTTTCCAATTGAATCATACCTTTTCTCAGAGATGATAGTAAAATCACAAAAATACAAAGTAGAAGGCATAAGAGACTATTTTCCATAGCTCTTGAGATGCATGTATTTTGAATAGGCCAATTGGCTCACAATTTCCAAGTATGCAACCCTGTTAGGTACTGTTCTCAGTAGAAGGAATGGAACTGCCTCAAATCCATATACTCTTATTACAGTGCAATCTTCAAATACATACCAGTCCCCCCAATTGTGGTTTATCTTTCCTTCAGGGTTTTTCTCTTTTGGTCTTAGGAATCTTTGTATCTCTGGAGACAAGTTGTAATCACAATTATGCCCAAGCAATTTGTATAGGGGTTTCACAAAATACTCTTCGAAATACAAATAGTGGGATCTCCCACATCTGCTATCCCATATAGAGGTCCACATTCAGAATGGTCTTATGTTTTCATCATTATCCAAATATTTAAACCTCAAATCCTCTCCCACATGCCCATTGCTTGTTCTTCATACAATATCATATGCATGAGCAGGGAGTATTGTCTGAAATTTATAGCATCACCATTATTTTTGATAGAATCAAGCGAGGTATTAAGAACCTCAGCTAAATACTCTGCATAATCATACGAGCCATCATGAGAATTAATTGACCTTGTCTTAGGGTTATATTTTTTAGCTAATGTATTAATTAACTCCACATTGACAAATACATTAGGGATCACAATATTTGCTAAGTTCATGTTTCATGTGTTTGATATGAGTATGTGCTTGTATTTCTTCCTATAATGGTATATAAACAGGTCGTAGCCTCACTATGGTGTCCACACATCTCCTAGGTTCTTATGTTTATCTTCCAATTTATCACATGAGGGGTTCAATTGGGTTGTCCTCCTAGAATTTGGCCCAGAACCAAAACATTATTCAATTAAATCTCGATTTAATGGCCTAGTCTCGATTTTTTGTCTTTTCACTTTCAGTTTCTTTGGATTTCTTTCCATATTTAAAACCCTATCTTCACTGTAATTTAAAGAAGCCTTGATAAAATATCTTTAGCTGATTCTCGAGTACTTGCTTGAATCAATGTCATTATTTTTGAACCACTTGCCATTGCTTGACCCCACGTTCTTGATTTTCAGTTACAATTCATTGAGATTTCAAGATCTTGCGAGCAAGATATAACAAGATTTGGCACACTTCCTCCAAATTTGGTTCATAAATGAAACTTGTGCCACCTTTCTAATCAATAGTAGCATTAATGTCAATTATCTCTTCAAAAACTTCACCAGTCATGTCAACCGGGTGAGAAATCATTTCACTACGTCGAAGAGACTTTGATTATATTGTCATCGATATCCTATTCTCCCTCCGACATGATTTCATTTTTTATTCTATTTTGGGGTTTCGAGGAGACATTTAAGTGTTTCTCTTCGACATCATAAAGTCTTTTTGACAACTTTACCTTGGGCTTCCACTACTTTTCCTTATTTTCATTTTCATTATTGGAGTTTCAGTGAGACCCGTGGTCATCTCCCTTCGATAAGCCTATCTCTTTGATATACCAATATTCTTTTCATTTATCGACTCTTCAAAGAGACCTTTATTTATGTCTTCTCGATATGAGTTTCTCTCTCTGATATCTTTTTTTTCACTTCTTATTTCGGAGTTTCGAAGAGACTTGCCATGACCTCTCTTCGATGTCCCATAGTCTCCTTGAAAGTATTTCTTTACTATCATGTTTTAGTTGTTGGGAGATCGAAGAGACTTTCATCCATGTCCTCTCAACACAAGCATATCTCCTGGACATTTCATTCTCAACTGTTTTTCATGGTGTCAAAGAGACTTCTTCATTTCTTAGCCCGATAAATTGATGTCTCTTTGAAATTGCTAATATATTTGCCTAGCCTTGAATTCGCCAGTTGTTCATCATTTAATATATGATAATATTTGATAGTTAAGAGATTCTTTTCTATTTCCTGAATGCCAAAATGATTCAACTTGCTTAGAATATCAACGTTTTTCTATACTGTGACTTGTCAGAGAGGCAAGATGACTTTTCATTCCAAGATATCCAGGTCTATTCAAAATGTTGCTTATCGGGCTATCAGAGAGACATTTGAATGTCACTTCAAAGCCTGGTGGTCTTGCTGATATTCTATCTTGGCTTCATTATTAATTTTTTGGGGAGATTGTAATGTAACTCTCTTCGAAATGGCATTGTTTTGGCAAAATGAGTTCCCAGTAGTGGACTTAAGGTAATCCACTATGGGGAGGATAATTTTGAATGATAATGATTCTTATTAGAATAGGTTAAGGGGAATATAGTTATATTATTTTAAGCTTATTTATATAGAAATGGTGGTTTTGAGGATGGATGCATATGGTGTAAAATAGAGTGGTCATACTGAGGTGGCTAAAATTGATGGAATTTTGGGGTTGAATTTTTGTTCCAACAATAGGCACGACTTGTGAGACAAGAAATTTGAATTCCTTGTTGGGCTTCTTCTTCTATGAAGTACTCATATCTCCTTCAATTTCCTACATTATTAGCAAATATATGCTTTGCGTATGAGTTAGGGCTAATTCTAACTATGCATTCTTGATAATTCATAAAAAATTCCTTACTCACAACCACTTACTAACTAACATTAGGTTAAATTCCTTAAGAATAATAGCATTTCTCTTCATGAGTTAACCAAAGGTAATGCTATTTAATCAAAACCATGCATGTATAAAAGATTAATAGGGTTTAGTTAAAAGAAAATTACTTGGTTTCACTGATAGAATGGTTGAACATAGATTTAAACCCTGATAAACGTGCTCCTTTGTGCTCTAAAACTTACTTTTCTCTTTGCACGCCTCAACTATCATTTTAATTCATTAATGTTCTTACAAATAGATGATCTCTCATGAGGTAGTGTATTTTGGAAGCAATTGCGTGTTCGAGGTGGTGACAAGTACGTGGATATCTAATTAGGATGGTTCATGTTATGTATATGTAGATATATATACATATATTTATCTATGTATACGTTTATATATTATATATATGTATGTATATATATCCATGTATATATATGTATATGTAAATGTATGTATACATATACATACATATATATATACATACATATATATATACACACACATACATATATATACATATACATATATATACGTGCACATACATCTATATATATGTATCTATGTATATGTATATATATATACGTACATATATATACATATATATACATACACACGCACACACACACACACACATATTTATATATGTACGTACATATATTTATGTATGTATGTATGTGTAGATACACACACATATAAATATATATACAAATATATATACATTTGAAGAGTAATAAAAAATTAAGATGTGTTCTTATGTGTTCAACTGCCAACCCAAACTTCAGACATTCTTACAAAGTAGACAAATTCATATAATACATGCATACATACATATACAAAGAAACATAAATACATATACTTTGCGAAACAGAAATGACCCAATAGCCTTTCACTTTCACCACCAACAAATATTTTTAAAAAACCCCTATTTGTGTCAATATTAAGGTGCAATTGTAACAATTTTATTGTTCATAACTGCTCAAAAGTGAATGGGTAAAATTCATAGGTTAATGTTGGAGGTTCACTTTAGCGGTCATAATAGTCCACAAGGCCACACCACCGAGCCTTACCACTGCACACCAATAAACATTTAACCAAAAAGTATTCCATGCACTATCTCTTCACCACCATGGTTGCATGTAATAACATTAAAAAAGTAATTGCACAAAACTTCCATGATAGAAACAAACTTGAAAAATATATTGAAAGTTGTCAAATACATATACTTAATAGTTAGACAAACATACTTGAACAAATATACATATACATATAGATATAAATATACAAATATACATAAACATATACATATAGATATAAATATATAAATTTATAGATACATATGGAGAGAAATACATAATTAGCATGTATTATTCTTTGTCTAGTTGCCAATTGAAACTTCAGACATTCATACACCATGGATAGATACACACACACATATATATGTACGTATAGATACATGCATACACAAATATATATATGTGTGTGTGTGTGTGTGTGTGTGTGTGTGTGTGAATAATAATAATAAAAGATGTATTATTTTGTGTTCAATTTCCAATTGAAACTTCAAATATTCATAGATAGTGGAAAGATTCATATACATATGTATAGAGACATGCATGCATGCATATGCGTGTGTGTGTGTAGATACATACATATATATTTATATGTATAAATACATATGAAGAGTAATAAAAAATTAAGATGTATTATTTTGTGTTCAGTTTCCAATTGAAACTTCGAACATTCAGACACAGTGGATAGATTCTTACACATACATATACATAGAACATATATATACATACATATTCATAGAAAGCAAACTATGGGTTTTTAACTTTGATAATAAAATGATGGAGAAAATAGGGCATCTTAGGTGTCTTCTGAATTTTCCAAGGCTAAGATTAAATAGGAGAGCTTACCCATTTCAAAGGTATCAAATTATTCAAAGCTTAAGACTCATTATATGCCCTTTGAGGCCAAGAGGAAGCTTTGTGGGTCTTATGATATATTAATAGATGATCGATCTATGATTCTATTATTTCCTATCCATTTCAGGAAGACCTTTTTTAAGAAGAAGAAGCATCCTATTCCTACGGATTTGAGACACAAGCAATGGAGGAAGTAGATTGAGTTAGCTTGCAGTTATGCTTTGGTTTACCTTCGAGGGGGTACATGTTGTGTGGTGAAGGTGGGGAAGGTGTCTTAGGAGATGGATGAAATTGTGGATAATGTTAGTGTTGTGATTGATTTTCTTGTGGAGGTGATACCAAATAAGTGGAAGAATGTCAGGTCTTTGCCAATTTATTAGGTTGTTCTGGAGAGGCCATTCAATATTGAGGGTGTGAGAAGTGGGGCAATATTGTAGGTTACGATAGAGAAGCTTGAGAAAGAAGTACATGCAAGGGATTATGAGGAAGGATAGATGAAGGTTTTCAAGAAGGGGCAAATCTATAATGTGTGGTACATGGGCCATATGTTGGGGGACATGTCTGATGATCTTCTGGGAAACAAGGACTAGAATGAGGTTTTATTAGATGTCTTACTCTTTAATATAAAGTAGGATTCTATGAATTAATTGAAAAGAGTAAATAACACACAATTTCTTGAATTTGTAAGTTGAGTGATGAGGTGTAAATAACCTCATAATTATAATAAGCTAAAAACCCTTCGTTGTTCTTACCAATCACTTTATCCCTACCAATTGTTTATTTTTAGGATTAATAATTGCTTATTTTTTGTAAAATGATGTATAAATCTTTATTTCCTAAATCGATTGAAATTAGTTGACTGACACTGATATAATGGTATAGCTTTAAGTCATTATACAAGACATTATGCATGACCGAGTGGACTTTAAGCGAACTTCAAGTAGAGCGTCGAAAGCCTAGGCATCGAAAATTCAGGTGTGCATAGTGGAACATGTCCTTTTAATACTTTCTGTTAAATTTTTGTTTAAAAAATTTATGGCTCCACTCCGAGCCTTTAATATGTTTTTATGTTAAATTGACATCAGTCAATTGGTTAGTTGGAATTCTATTAAAAGACTTTTTCAATGGCGATCTTCCACCATCTGAAATTTAGGATTTTGTTAGCAGTATAGTATATATATGTAACTGCTAGAAACAATGCATACGATGATACTATTATGATGTTATGATATGCTTTGAACACTATTTAGCTATGTCTTTGTGCTACACTTTACATGAATAAATAAATATTTTCAATATTATTCTGAGTCAATAGTTCTAAGTAATGGAAGTACCATGAATGGATTCATTTTGAAGATGCAAAAGTACGTGTGATTTGAGTTAATTGTAGGAACGCTTAGAGTAGATAGATAACTATTTTCATTTTTAATACTGTTACTTTTATTCTATACATGAAAAATTTGGATGAATATTATTTGTGTCGAGCTCTATTAAATATTCCTGTAGGTCATAGTTTTAAGTTTATAATCCTTAAGTTTTGTTCATTTGAAAATTTTGGATCACCCACTCTTGTTATTAGTTACAAGTTGTTAAGCACACTTTCTGTCAGTAGTTAGTCATTAACTGTTAGTTGCTTTCTATGTGTAATGTGAATTCCTATTCTAAAAATCCAAAACAAAAGGAATGCAAACAAGGAAAAACACAAACAACACCTCAATGATTAGCCTAGTTGAACTTGAACAAAACAAAAGATAAAGAGTGGATTTTTACCTTGTCCAAGTTCATGAGTTGGTTGGCCCTGTTGATTCATTTGATTGTGTGCTCCTTTTGATGAAAAATAACATGTAATTGTTGTGCTCTCAGCACACACACCCCATTTGGAACGGGGACCCTCTCTTCCCCTCGCCTTGCTGGGTCATTTTGTCACTGCCTCATTTTGCGTGCCCCCATTTTGGTGTCCCAATTGGTCAACAAACCTCAAAAGTGTCATCTCATGTCGACCATGTTTCACCCCCTCAAATTTTCTATGTCAAAGGCCTTTGCAGGGATCCCTTGGTAGTTCGCTTTTGCTGACGTCCTTGAGGCCCTTGGGGTCCGCCCTTGCGAGTTTCCCTTGCGGGTTTCCCTTGACGGGTTTCCCTTGACGGGTTTCCCTATGGCATTTGCCATGTCCAAATGGTCGATAGACCTCATCCTTCCATTGCCCAGGACCCACCCCTTGGACTGTCGTTTCCCCTTATTTGGAACAAAGTCCTAACGTTTGTCTGACCTTCTGGGCCCACTCAACCAGGTTGCCCCTCTCAGATTTCTGTCTCATGTGCATCGTTTCTAACAGCCGTTTGGTGGAAGTGTTCTACTTATTGCATCCCAGACCCTTCACCACCTTTATTTTTCACCAAACTTTTGGAGTGGCAATTGGCCAACAGAGTTCCAACCTCTGACCTCTGGGTTCTAAACCTGCTTCGGCTATTTTCAAATTTCAATGCACAAACTTTTAGCCCACCGTACACTCATTAATTGTTGGAATTTAATGCCATATTTTCTATAAATAGGCCAATTTGACCTATCATTTTCACATGCCAGTCTAGCCAAAGCAAATTAGAGTGATCCAGACCAGTCTCTGCATGCTACCCTCAAGCCCAAAGCCTCCCATCGCCAGTCCCATGCATTCATTAGCCGATTCAACAAATTCATTCATCAGGTTCTATTGGTAGGTTGAATGCTCACCCTCTTCTTATGTTTTTCTTTGATTTTGAGATGAAATGATGAATAAAAGGATGAAAAACATATACATCAGATAAAGAAAAAGGAGGCACTTGAAACCCATGTAGCAGAATTTTAAGAAACCCTCATAAATCACCCTCAAAACACTAACAAAGCTTCGACCCCTCGACGTCGTTCTTCGGCTAGGGAATTCATAACCCACAGACTTGCCGACTCATAATTCCCTTGTCTAAGCACTAAAATGAAACAAACCCCGAGTGGAAAACCTATCTCATGAGCCCGCCATGGCGGGGAGACTTCTCTCTCTCATCATTGTCAAACTAAAACAAAGTCCTTCACATTGCCTGGGTCCGTTCCCGTAGGATTCTGTCCCCAGAATGCTGCCCATTATCTGCCTTTTCACACGAAATTCTGGCCCCGTCCATCCAGCCTTTGGACCCCATTCATTCATTCGCCATGTTGCCATCAAAGTTGAAGTGACCATACCAGAAGCCCTTCGGGTCCTAGTTCGCGGACCTCCACCCGCAAACTGCTATGATGACACCACCATTTTAAATGGCTCTCAAGAAGCCACCTTCCGTACCCCAACGTCCGACTCCCTTGTAGCTGCTAAGATAAATAATGATAAATTTCAAGTGCTCAGCCCATTATGGGTCACCTCCATCAAACTTCCACCATCAGGCCTCCGTCTCGTCTCGACCATTATGAAAGGGAGAACTGCTTACATCCTCCCGGCCTCGAGGACCGGATACGCTGATTGCCAATGAAACCCACTGAATGAAGAAAACATAAAGGTCAAGCCCTTTGCCATACCCATGCACTTAGAATTCCTCCAACAAATTTTTGCTTGCTGACTACCGTTTCCAAACAATAGTCCTTTAGCGACTTTCCACCTAGATTTGACCTGAGTGCCTAGAAGGCCAATGTGTGATGCCGACCGCCCTCCAAACTCATGGGTCCCAACTAGCAAGACTCTATCCCTAGAATGCTGCCTCACCATGGCTGTTCCAAATGGAAAAATTTAGATGCACATCCCTCCTCTTGACTTCAAATGCCTCAAGGATGGTCCCAATGCCTCCTAATTTGAAAATGAACTTTGACCCACATGCCAAAATGACCCATTCTCGTTAGTGGGTCTAATGATTTGACCAAGTCTTGGGGTGGATGAAACCTTGCAAGCCTCCCTACCCTATTTTCCCTTCAAAACAACCATATTGACAGGGAAGTCCAACCTCTGGGGCCCAAACTATCCAAATTCCCTCCCATGAACTGCTAACAAGCTGGATTAAATGTTAGATTTCTTGAATGTTGTATTATCCAATTTAACTCTATTTGCAGGGATTTTGCTAACATTTCATGCTTTCGTACTTGGTTTTTCTCACCTCTCCTTTGTTTGTAGAATATATATGGAATCAGGTGCAAGACCCTCAGGGGAAACCACAGAAAAGGACAAAGGAAAGAAAATAGGCAAGGCCCCTCATGGAAAAGAACATAAGGACCAAATGAAATCCTAGTTCCAAGGGGAACCTCTGAAATCTAAAGTCATCATAGATTGGAAGGAGGTCTCTAACACCAATATAGGACATGTGGACATTGACGAATTCACACAAAGGGTCAGAATCAACCCTAAAATGAAGAATGCAAGACTAATCAAAGGCAGTGGAATAGCCAAAGATGTAGGCTTCCCTCTTGATTTCGTCACCCCCAAGTTAGTAATGGCTTGTAGGGAGGCATACCAACTAGAAACCAAAACAATAGTGGACAGGGATGGGAGTGTGTTGGCTGACATGGCTACCAAGGAAATAACAAAGACCTTTCATATCCCCACCTTTGGGGAGATGAAATTACCAACCATCAAGGAGTGCAAGGAAATGTGGGACGAGAATGCCCTCGGTGTAAAAATCTCATCAATTAGTATTGGCTCAATGAGAAGAGGGGCAGTGCTGCAAAATTTCCCCCAAGAGCTATTTCAAAGTGATTTTCATGAAGATTACCATGATTTGGTAACATTGTTAAGAAGAGTAATGGGCCTTCCTACTACTGCTTACTTTCAAGAATGGATGGTCTACTTCATTGAAGAGATTCTCTATGGATGCGACACTTCATTTTACTGGGGTGGGATAATCAGTGACTGCTTCCATGAACAATTTATGGCTATTAAGAAGATGTCCAAATTCTACATGACATCCTACTTGGTCTATTCATTGGCTGAACGAAGGCAATATAGTGGCTTATTTAGAGCTCTAGATGAAGAACTTGGCAAGGAACTAAAAGTTTATGACAAGTACCCTTAGTTGCAATTCAAAAATTTCAAGAAGGAATACTGTAGGGTCAATGACGCTTTCATAGGCCATATAATTAGGGTAATCGAGGGTGACTTCCAAAGGTGAATCTCCCACAATGCCAACACATTTATGAAGCAGTATGCCTTTTTGTTCATCCAGTACCCAAAGTTCACATATATTCATGCATAAGGCTTCTCAAAAAGGCCAAAAAACTTGCCCTGGTACCCTAATGATTGGATAATACTATTGGATCTCTCTTGACAACTATGGCATCTACACACCCTCTTGAGCAACAAACATTGGGTAGGGATTCCTTATCCCCTCTCCTTCGGCTAGGGGCTATACAAACTCCATACCTTGAAATGCATTCACAATTCAGAGAAAGAGTTGGCTGAATACCATTTGAGACTCCACACCGCCTGACCACGGATGGATCCTTATGACCATATCAAGAAGGTGTTTGGACCCAAATATTCCCATCTACATAGCATTGAAGAATTTTTGGCTAATTGCATAGGTGATAACAAAGTGCACATGAGGCACTATGTGCGGATGACTGCATACTTTGTAAAGAGGGTCAATTTGTTCCCCGTGCTTGACTAGGTGGAAGAGGATGAGAGTTTAGTCATACACCCCTAATACAACGCAGTTGCTAATTTTCCACTACCACTAATTGATTGGGATGATTTAGAGGTCGACGACCTCGACATTCTAACCAAGCCCATTGAGGCTCGAACAAAAGAATGGGTTGATGGGAAAGTTTCCCAATTGAAGCAATAAGGGGTCATTTTGACTTATGAGGGACTCAGGAATGAGCCAAGTGAAATAGGTAGTGGGACCACTACTACCCCATCAGGTGAAGTTTCTCAATCTCCTCCATCCACCAGAACAAGAAAAAGAAAAGAGGCTGCAGAACAACCCAATCCCAAGGTATACTTAAGAAAAGCCTTGAAGGGAGAACCTTCTAAGAAGCATAAGAGATTAGGTAGTGTCATAGAGATGCCTATTATTCAAGAAGATCAACTCCATGAGGGAAGGGAAATGGAGGCTAAGCAACCAAAATCTCCACTTGCCACCTCCACCACTACTGCCCCTCCATCGACCTCCCTAGCAATGGTTGCAACTTCTTTGCCCGCAGTGGACATCTTAGTCCATCTTGCCTCTTCTCCACCTGTTGGGTAGGTTGTAATGATCGACTCTTCCTCTGTCACCACTTCTCCACTCTCCTCTACTTCCATGTCCTCGACTACATCTCTCTCACTAGCAACAACAACAATACCCATGCCTGCACTTTCCCTATCAGAGGTGTTCTCATGAAACATGCAGAATGTTCCTTCAGAGATTTCTGAAGCATTGATGAATCTAGTTGTCCAAGTTGCCTTGGCACAAGTTCTTGCTAGCGTTCCTCCCTCTACTCCTCTGACTGAACCACTAGCGATAAAGGCCATAATGGCAATATCTGAGGAGTTGGAGAGGCAAGAGAAGGAAGCAACAAAGACACTAGAGGAAGAAGTGGACGACTACCATGAACACCCCAAGCACCAACACTTGTAGATTGATGAGGTAGTCAATGAGGGAGAAGAAATAGGATCCTCCATGGGTGACGAAGAAGAAGATGCTGACACTAAATATATCATAAAAACCTTCGATGCAGATTTAGAAGAAGAACTAGTCCAACAATTAAAAGATGTCGAAGAGGAAATAGAAAGGCCACCTCTTGAAGGAGAAAAGGAGTCTGGTGATAAGATGGAAGGAGACACTAAAATTCCAGTAGGGGAGCAGGAAGAAAACCCCAAACATGGTGAAG
>VDFB02276323.1:0-17902 GCA_007258455.2 Sequoia sempervirens | reverse complement strand
ATTTTGTTAGCAGTATAGTATATATATGTAACTGCTAGAAACAATGCATACGATGATACTATTATGATGTTATGATATGCTTTGAACACTATTTAGCTATGTCTTTGTGCTACACTTTACATGAATAAATAAATATTTTCAATATTATTCTGAGTCAATAGTTCTAAGTAATGGAAGTACCATGAATGGATTCATTTTGAAGATGCAAAAGTACGTGTGATTTGAGTTAATTGTAGGAACGCCTGAGAACTGGCCACTTGAGGGATCTCTTAGAGTAGATAGATAACTATTTTCATTTTTAATACTGTTACTTTTATTCTATACATGAAAAATTTGGATGAATGTTATTTGTGTCGAGCTCTATTAAATATTCTTGTAGGTCATAGTTTTAAGTTTATAATCCTTAAGTTTTGTTCATTTGAAAATTTTGGATCACCCACTCTTGTTATTAGTTGCAAGTTGTTAAGCACACTTTATGTCTGTAGTTAGTCATTAACTGTTAGTTGCTTTCTATGTGTAATGTGAATTCCTATTCTAAAAATCCAAAACAAAAGGAATGCAAACAAGGAAAAACACAAACAACACCTCAATGATTAGCTTAGTTGAACTTGAACAAAACAAAAGATAAAGAGTGAATTTTTACTTTGTCCAAGTTCATGAGTTGGTTGGCCCTGTTGATTCATTTGATTGTGTGCTCCTTTTGATGAAAAATAACATGTAATTGTTGTGCTCTTAGCACACACGCCCCATTTAGAACGGGGACCCTCTCTTCCCCTCGCCTTGCTGGGTCATTTTGTCACTGACTCATTTTGCGTGCCCCCATTTTGGTGTCCCAATTGGTCAACAAACCTCAAAAGTGTCATCTCATGTCGACCATGTTTCACCCCCTCAAATTTTCTATGTCAAAGGCCTTTGCAGGGATCCCTTGGTAGTTCGCTTTTGCTGACGTCCTTGAGGCCCTTGGGGTCCGCCCTTGCGAGTTTCCCTTGCGGGTTTCCCTTGACGGGTTTCCCTATGGCATTTGCCATGTCCAAATGGTTGATAGACCTCATCCTTCCATTGCCTAGGACCCACCCCTTGGACTGTCGTTTCCCCTTATTTGGAACGAAGTCCTAACGTTTGTCTGACCTTCCGGGCCCACTCAACCAGGTTGCCCCTCTCAGATTTCTGTCTCATGTGCATCGTTTCTAACAGCTGTTTGGTGGAAGTGTTCTACTTATTGCATCCCGGACCCTTCACCACCTTTATTTTTCACCAAACTTTTGGAGTGGAAATTGGCCAACAGAGTTCCAACCTCTGACCTCTGGGTTCTAAACCTGCTTCGGCTATTTTCAAATTTCAATGCACAAACTTTTAGCCCACCGTACACTCATTAATTGTTGGAATTTAATGCCATATTTTCTATAAATAGGCCAATTTGACCTTTCATTTTCACATGCCAGTCTAGCCAAAGCAAATTAGAGTGATCCAGAGCAGTCTCTGCATGCTACCCTCAAGCCCAAAGCCTCCCATCGCCGGTCCCATGCATTCATTAGCCAATTCAACAAATTCATTCATCAGGTTCTATTGGTAGGTTGAATGCTCACCCTCTTCTTATGTTTTTCTTTGATTTTTAGATGAAATGACGAATAAAAGGATGAAAAACATATACATCAGATAGAGAAAAAGGAGGCACTTGAAACCCATGTAGTAGAATTTTAAGAAACCCTCATAAATCACCCTCAAAACACTAACAAAGCTTCGACCCCTCGGCATCATTCTTCGGCTAGGGAATTCATAACCCACAGACTTGCCGACTCATAATTCCCTTGTCTAAGCACTAAAATGAAACAAACCCCGAGTGGAAAACCTATCTCACGAGCCCGCCATGGCGGGGAGACTTCTCTCTCTCGTCATTGTCAAACTAAAACAAAGTCCTTCACATTGCCTAGGTCCGTTCCCGTAGGATTCTGTCCCCGGAATGCTGCCCATTATCTGCCTTTTCACACAAAATTTTGGCCCCGTCCATCTGGCCTTTGGACCCCATTCATTCATTCGCCATGTTGCCATCAAAGTTGAAGTGACCATACTAGAAGCCCTTCGGGTCCTAGTTCGCGGACCTCCACCCGCGAACCGCTATGATGACACCACCATTTTAAATGGCTCTCAAGAAGCCACCTTCCGTACCCCATCGCCCGACTCCCTTGTAGCTGCTAAGATAAATAATGATAAATTTCAAGTGCTCAGCCCATTATGGGTCACCTCCATCAGACTTCCACCATCAGGCCTTCGTCCCGTCTCGACCATTATGAAAGGGAGAACTGCCTACATCCTCTCGGCCTCGAGGACCCGATACTCTGATTGCCAATGAAACCCACTGAATGAAGAAAACATAAAGGTCAAGCCCTTTGCCATACCCATGCACTCAGACTTCCTCCAACAAATTTTTGCTTGTTGACTGCCGTTTCCAAACAACAGTCCTTTAGCGACTTTCCACCCAGATTTGACCTGAGTGCCTAGAAGGCCAATGTGTGATGCCGACCGCCCTCCAAACTCATGGGTCCCAACTAGCAAGACTCTATCCCTAGAATGCTGCCTCACCATGGCTATTCCAAATGGAAAAATTTAGATGCACATCCCTCCTCTTGACTTCAAATGCCTCAAGGATGGTCCCAATGCCTCCTAATTTGAAAATGAACTTTGACCCACATGCCAAAATGACCCATTCTCGTTAGTGGGTCTAATGATTTGACCAAGTCTTGGGGTGGATGAAACCTTGCAAGCCTCCCTACCCTATTTTCCCTTCAAAACAACCATATTGACAGGGAAGTCCAACCTTTGGGGCCCAAACTATCCAAATTCCCTCCCGTGAACTACTAACAAGCTGGATTAAATGTTAGATTTATTGAATGCTGTATTATCCAATTTAACTCTATTTGCAGGGATTTTGCTAACATTTCATGCTTTCGTACTTGGTTTTTCTCACCTCTCCTTTGTTTGCAGAATATATATGGAATCAGGTGTAGGACCCTCAGGGGAAACCAGAAAAAAGGACAAAGGAAAGAAAATAGGCAAGGCCCCTCATGGAAAAGAACATAAGGACCAAATGAAATCCTAGTTCCAATGGGAACCTCTGAAATCTAAAGTCATCACAGATTGGAAGGAGGCCTCTAACACCAATATAGGACATGTGGACATTGACGAATTCACACAAAGGGTCAGAATCAACCCTAAAATGAAGAATGCAAGACTAATCAAAGGCAGTGGAATAGCCAAAGATGTAGGCTTCCCTCTTGATTTCGTCGCCCCCAAGTTAGTAATGGCTTGTAGGGAGGCATACCAACTAGAAACCAGAACAATAGTGGATAGGGATGGGAGTGTGTTGGTTGACATGTCTACCAAGGAAATAACAAAGACCTTTCATATCCCCACCTTTGGGGAGATGAAATTACCAACCATCAAGGAGTGCAAGGCAATGTGGGACAAGAACGCCCTCGGGTGTAAAAATCTCATCAATTAGTATTGGCTCAATGAGAAGAGGGGCAGTGCTGCAAAATTTCCCCCAAGAGCTATTTCAAAGTGATTTTCATGAAGATTACCATGATTTGGTAACATTGTTAAGAAGAGTGTTGGGCCTTCCTACTACTGCTTACTTTCAAGAATGGATGGTCTACTTCACTGAAGAGATTCTCCATGGATGCGACACTTCATTTTACTGGGGTGGGATAATCAGTGACTGCTTCCATGAACAATTTATGGCTATTAAGAAGACGTCCAAATTCTACATGACATCCTACTTGGTCTATTCATTGGCTGAACGAAGGCAATATAGTGGCTTATTTAGAGCTCTAGATGAAGAACTTGGCAAGGAACTAAAAGTTTATGACAAGTACCCTTAGTTGCAATTCAAAAATTTCAAGAAGGAATACTGTAGGGTCAATGACGCTTTCATAGGCCATATAATTAGGGTAATCGAGGGTGACTTCCAAAGGTGAATCTCCCACAACGCCAACACATTTATGAAGCAGTATTCCTTTTTGTTCATCCAGTACCCAAAGTTCACATATATTCATGCATAAGGCTTCTCAAAAAGGCCAAAAAACTTGCCCTGGTACCCTAATGATTGGATAATACTATTGAATCTCTCTTGACAACTGTGGCATCTACACACCCTCTTGAGCAACAAACATTGGGTAGGGATTCCTTATCCCCTCTCCTTCAGCTAGGGGCTATACAAACTCCATACCTTGAAATGCATTCACAATTCAGAGAAAGAGTTGGCTGAATACCATTTGAGACTCCACACCGCCTGACCACGGATGGATCCTTATGACCATATCAAGAAGGCGTTTGGACCCAAATATTCCCATCTACATAGCATTGAAGAATTTTTGGCTAATTGCATAGATGATAACGAAGTGCACATGAGGCACTATGTGCGGATGACTGCATACTTTGTAAAGAGGGTCAATTTGTTCCCCGTGCTTGACTAGGTGGAAGAGGATGAGAGTTCAGTCATAGACCCCTAATACAACGCAGTTGCTAATTTTCCACTACCACTAATTGATTGGGATGATCTAGAGGTCGACGACCTCGACATTCTAACCAAGCCCATTGAGGCTCGAACAAAAGAATGGGTTGATGGGAAAGTTTCCCAATTGAAGCAATAAGGGGTCATTTTGACTTATGAGGGACTCAGGAATGAGCCAAGTGAAATAGGTAGTGGGACAACTACTACCCCATCAGGTGAAGTTTCTCAATCTCCTCCATCCACCAGAACAAGAAAAAGAAAAGAGGCTGCAGAACAACCCAATCCCAAGGTATACATAAGAAAATCCTTGAAGGGAAAACCTTCTAAGAAGCATAAGAGATTAGGCAGTGTCATAGAGATGCCTGTTATTCAAGAAGATCAACTCCATGAGGGAAGGGAAATGGAGGCTGAGCAACCAAAATCTCCACTTGCCACCTCCACCACTACTGCCCCTCCATCGACCTCCCTAGCAATGGTTGCAACTTCTTTGCCCGCAGTGGACATCTTAGTCCATCTTGCCTCTTCTCCACCTGTTGGGTAGGTTGTAATGATCGACTCTTCCTCTGTCACCACTTCTCCACTCTCCTCTACTTCCATGTCCTTGACTACATCTCTCTCACTAGCAACAACAACAATACCCATGCCTGCACTTTCCCTATCAGAGGTGTTCTCATGAAACATGCAGAATGTTCCTTCAGAGATTTCTGAAGCATTGATGAATCTAGTTGTGCAAGCTTCCTTGGCACAAGTTCTTGCTAGCGTTCCTCCCTCTACTCCTCTGACTAAACCACTAGCGAGAAAGGCCACAATGGCAATATTTGAGGAGTTGGAGAGGCAAGAGAAGGAAGCAACAAAGACACTAGAGGAAGAAGTGGATGACTACCATGAACACCCCAAGCACCAACACTTGTAGATTGATGAGGTAGTCAATGAGGGAGAAGAAACATGATCCTCCATGGGTGACGAAGAAGAAGATGCTGACACTAAATATATCATAAAAACCTTCGATGCAAATTTAGAAGAAGAACTAGTCCAACAATTAAAAGAAGTTGAAGAGGAAATAGAAAGGCCACCTCTTGAAGGAGAAAAGGAGTCTGGTGATAAAATGGAAGGAGACACTAAAATTCCAGCAGGGGAGTAGGAAGAAAACCCCAAACATGGTGAAGAGACGCCTCTCTCAGAAGGGAAGGATGAGCAAGAAAAGAAAGAATAGGAAGATGTGCCACCCTGACCGAGGAAAGGGAAATTAAAGAAGAAGATAAGCCTAATGAAGAGGCTGAAACCCACAAGAGCCCTGGAATAGAGCAGCTTGAGGAACATGGGCATGAAGAAGAAAAGGAAGAAAAGGATACTGAAGGGGAAGACAACCCCAAGGAATGATTGCCCACTAAGTCCCCTATCAAACGTATGGGTGTTCATCTGGGACTCTGACGAGGAGGAGGAAGATACAAGGATGAAGAAAGAAGCTCCTGAAGATTAAGAGATTGAAATTAGGAAGGATGAAGAGGAAGGTGATCATGAATCACCCAAGGAAAAGCCTCAAATTCCCAAGTGGCTGGAAAGGAAATTGGAGAAGAAAGCTCCTACTCCAAGGGATCTGAGAGCAATATTAGAGGCCATCTTGGCTTGAGCTCAAATTAGCATAAAAAAGGAGAAGCCCAAAATTAGATAAAAGGTGACAATGGATGCCTCTGGATCCTGAATGTTGCAGGTAGCCATGCTGGTGGTGGGAAAAGAAGGGATAAGCTACAATGTCTCCACCATTGACTTGGGGGTAGCCACCAGGGAGTGAAAGGTAGATTAGCTTTAGGAGTCCATTGCCACGGTGGTACACTTGATACAACAGGATAAGGTTTCCAATGAAGAACTTAAGGTGTAGGTGGCTAATTTGACAACCTACATTCAACAATGGTCATCGGTAGAAGAGCTTCCTACCACATCCTTGGCTCTACCACAATTGTTGTCCAAAGAGAAAATTGACAAGCTCGAGAAAAGGAAGAACTTGTATAAGACCACAACAAATTGGTTCCGGTAGGTCTTATATGTTGGAAACATGGGCATCAATCATGCCGTTAGGACAACAAACAAGTTCTTGGAGGTGCAAAAGTCTCTTTAGGGCACAAGGAAGTTTTACACTGACTTCTCAAGAATGTATGGGTTTACTTACCCAAAAATTGAGGCCATCCTCAAACTACCAAATAAAACTTGGAAAAAGGAGCTTGCATTCAATGAGGATGATCATTGGCTGGTGGATATGTGGAAGCTGGACTTTGAGCACCAAAAGGAAAGATTGGAGAAGGTACTTTATAAGGTGGATCTGGATATTGATTGGGCCAAGGATGTTAGGGCGGATTGCATTCAGTATTTGAAACTAATGACATGATACGATATGCCCATTGTTCAAATTGATCCGGAAAAGGTAAAGCCGCATTTCAATAAGAAGATGGAAGATGGAATGTTAGTTGATATCACCACAGATTTCATGAGTTTTGTTTCCCAAGCACTCACCCAATCTGAACAATTTAGAGACCACATTTCCAAATATGATGAAGATTGGGAAAAGCTCACCGACAAGTCCAAGCAATGGAGTTACCAAGTGCTACAATCTAAAATTATGGAAGTTGATAAGCTCCAACCATTAATCCTGAAGTTCATGGAATATGTTGCTTTGAAGAAGCAATAAGGGAACCCTATTATTGATGATGAACTCCTTATAGAATATCTACAACAAAGAAAATTAGCAAAAATACAAAATGCTACAATGTTGCCACTAGAAGACAAAATAGGGAAAGGGACAAGGAATGTATTTTAAATTGTCATATATTTTGGGGGTAGGTGAAACCCTAGTTTGTATTGAATCTTGGCCACACAATGAAAATAAATCTTGGCCATTCATTTTTTTTTTGAACACTATAAATAGGGGGTCTCCTCTCATTTTCAAAGGGAGTTGAGTTGTAATGACATGCTATAGAAATTTTAATAGAAATACACTGACTTTGGTGGATTTATGAGTTTCTTTGCATGTTTCATGATTCATCTCCCATAGTTAGATGATTTAGATAGATTTAATTTTGTTGTTCTTCATGGTCTTAGATTGCTTTGATAGATTTAGTAATTCCATTCAATGGTTGTGTAGATTTCTACTGTGTTGATGACTTTCTTGTCAATACTTTTTGTTGTTTACTGCTAGTAGATAGCTGTGCAAAGTTAGTTTGGACTTAGATCGAAAGATGATCCAAACCTGTATCTTTTTTTCATGCATGTTTATGATGAATGAATGGTAGATCATTTGCAGTCCTTAGAAGCTAGCACAAGTTTCATGATACTATGAGTTTTTTGGTTAAGTGAAATTATGTTTTAGGGAAGCTGTCCACAGTAGAACCCTCCATGGTCACTTCATTCATATAATGATCCAACCCTCTTCCTACCTTTTTCCTATTTTTTAATAAGTGACCCATAACAAGGACATCCCAGACAAGAGGTTTGAGGATGGCACCTGACTGCATCCCAGATCCATCCAGATGATCACACTGAATGAGAATCGGCACACTGACACACCACTGAATTTAACAACAGCTGGATTTAACATTGATGGATTAGCTGAGATTGTTGAGGAAAATGAGACCTAGTCAATGGAGGGCCAAGATAATGCCACCATAGAAAATATCAAGGGCTTGGGTGAGTTGAGAACTCACAAGCCATCACATATTGCCATGTGGTGAGTGAGACCTATCAAAAGGGAGGTGAGGTGGAGGTACCTTAGGGTACCTAGGGATTGGAACAAGATCTCATCATAAAGGAGGTCCTTGTCCACATGTAGGTGATTTGACATGAGGAATTAAAAATTCCTCAAATATCTACATGGGGAAGAGGGGAAGCCTAGAGAGAATAAATGCAAATTTTAAATTCACATGGGGAATGGGTTGCCTTCTCCAAAAGGAGAAAACAATTAATGAAAGTTGACTTGGGGGTATGCCATAAATGGCATAAAGATTAAGTTGACCTAATCAAGTAATTAGGGTTGTGCAAACAAGGGGTTAAGCTAATTAATGAAGGATTAAGGGCAAGTGGGGAATTATGGAGGATGTGAAACTAATCTTGATTAGGGGTGTGCACATCCTAATTGTAGATTAATTAAATTAATCTAGGTTAAAGGGGGATTATGGAGGATGGGACAAGGAGAGAGAAAAGGTGAATTTAAAAATTGATTTAAATTCATAAATCCAAATGACTAAATAAAATGTGTTAAAGTATTTATTTAATTTAGAGAGGAAAGGGGATAAAAGATAAAGTATTTAATTATTTTAATTAAATACCTTAAGGAAATTAGGACAAGGGGAATATTAATTAAATAAATAATTTAATTAATGCAGATGAGGGATATGAGATAAAGGAATAAAAGGGGATGAATTTGACCATATGGAGGTGGTAAAATTCAGATGTCTACATTTTTCCCCTCTTCGAAATACTGTTAGAATAATAATGTTTCTAAGAAAAATAAAATACCGATGACTTAATAGAAGAAAGGACTAGAAAGTGATGCCCCAATGTGGGAAAAGCTGTGTAGGTTGTCTAATCATGGAAAATGAAAGAAGATGCCCTAGTGTCGCAAGGAAGTGGATAGAATGGAGGAACATAGGAAAATGACATTGTATGCCCCCTCGAGAGGGCAGATGGGGAAGGAAAAGGGGCCCTGGGAAAATTCTTGATATGGAGAAACAAAGGGTACCACATGATAGAGCACGAAAAACCATGAAGAATAGATTTTTAATGGAGGAAAATGAACAAACAGGGTACAAATGGCTGCCTGCAGAAGAAAAGGGATTAAATGAATTAAAAAGAGGTCAAATAAAGGGTAAAAATTACCCAAAATTTTAAAAGGGAAAAGTTATAAATAGTAAATTTCAAAATTACTATTTACCATTTGTACACTTGGTAGTTGACTTAGCAAGAGAGAGAGAGAAGAGTGGCGAGGATGGCTGACGGGAGTGATGATGAGGGATTTGTGGATGATGAGGTCATCCACCAAGGTGAGGATCTACGACAGTACTACTATGAGCATGCGACACCCCACCATGTAAGATCGAAAACCCTAGTTTGTGATTTTGAGTGAGACTTTAAATTTTAATGAATTTAAATTTAGGGTTTTGGGGGTAGACAAGGGTATGAATCCGTGGCGGTTGGGCGAATTCACCCATCTGTACGATGAATTTGCCTATCCTGGGGGAAATTGAGGAAAGAGGTGAATTTTCCTCTAGTAGGGGATAATTCATCGAGGGGAGGGGATGGAGAATTCGCCTCTCCTCAAAGAAAATACATTTTTGCCTAGGGCAGAGGTGAAATTGACAGGAAATAGGCAAGTTTGAGACTGCCCAAATAGGGAAGGGTGAATTTGACCTCACCCAAAGGGGAGGCTAATTAGCCTAGAAAAGGGAAAAAGACACAGGGCTATGGAAAAATCACCCCTATATAGGAAAAGGGTGAATTTTCCATCATGAGAGGAAAATTCGCCGACGAGGCAAGAAGAGGGGTGAAGTCAACCTTGTAATAGGTGAAATCATGCGGGGACAAAAGGATGGGAGAATTTGCCTAAAAATAGGCGAATTTATGGGACACATGAGAAGGGAAAATTCATCAAAAAGATAGGCATATTCACGGGACATAGAAGAAAGAGTGAATTCATTGAAAATATAGGTGAATTTGTGGGACATAGGAGGAAGGGCAAAATCACTGAAAAGATAGGCAAATTTGTGGGGCATAGAAGAAAGGGAGAATTCGTTGAAAAGATAGGTGAATTTGCAAATGGGCAGGAAAAGCGGTGAATTCTCCCTACACATGGGTGAATTCGCGAAGACCTAGGGTAGGGTTAAAATGAGGGAAAAGGAAAAAAGAATGATGAAAGACTGACATGTTGTTCTTTGTGGATGTAGAACTTTAAGACACTGAGGATGTGAGAGAGACACTCAGTATGCTAGCAATGACCATCGGGGCAATGAATGTGCATGACCATGCAACACTGGCATAGGCAGGGTTACTACACATATTGGGATATCCCAACATCAGAGGAAATTAGGCATTGTTGACAACTTTGATGGAGAAATGGAGTTCAAAGAAATTGACCTTCCATCTCGCAATAGGGGAGATGATGGTGACCCTTGAGGACATGTGGAGGATATTACGGCTACCCATTGGAGGGAACTTGGTGAGTTGAACACGAAGCAAGGGGAGAGAGTGAGATAGGAGCCTATGGGCGATCTTTGGATGGGTGGATCTCCCTATCCAGGGGGGAGTTAGACTTAGATGGGTTCTTGGGATTGGGGGTGCTTGCACTGCCACTATACCTCTACAAACTGATAAGTGGGATTCTACTACTAGATAGGAGCAAACGATTTTGCAGCCTCAAGATCATTGAGGTTGTTTGACACATTATGGAGAGGAGGGAGGGAGATTTTGCATGGGGTGCATGCATGTTGGTGTAGCTGTATTGAGACATGTGATGAACCTAGTTTTTGGTCTAGTTTTGGGGGAGAATCTATAGTTTATTTGCTCATAGATGTCATGGAATTTAATGCTTAAGTGTTGACATTAGCATAATGTTTCCCTCAAACCATTAACATTTAACCCCTACAAACTTTAATGATATTTGGCATAAAATGTGAACTATCTATATTGATTTTGCATGTGGTTCTTGAATGCTTCTTAAGGTGGTTATAGATGTGTAGTGATTATGCATATTGACCTTGCCATATAGATTTAATGTGCCAAGTTGAGGAAGACACCACCAGCTTGGCATGCACTATGATGACCAGCAAAGAAATCACTCCAAGTCAAAGAAGACCGGTGATAGATGATTCTACATGCAGCCAAAGTGTAACTACCTTTTTGTAATGGACTTTTAACATTCAAGCATGCATGGGAATTACTACTGTGTTGAGTCTACATTTGACTTGCATGTCTAACTAGATTCCATGAACATGTAACTACCATTGCTCTACTTTCTTTGTTTTCCCTAATTGGCATCCTCCCAATCATGGAGTTGACTGCCTTGTTTAGTTTTTAGCATAAATAATAATTGGATGCTCCTTCCTCTGAGTTAGTTAGCTAGTGAGTTGATTGTTCAGATAGTAAGAATAGAGGAAGAGGTTGCACGATTTGATATTGTACTTTAGTTTCAATTTGCAGTGAATGAAATAAAATTATGAGTTTGAGCATTTGAGTTCTTGTTAGTTTAAAGGATACTTATCCAAGGGGGCCCAATTGGTGAGTAATCCATTTCATTAGTTTAGCATTAGTCTAGTATTACTTGTTGTTCAGTACTTAGTAGCAATTTGGCATCGACTATTCCTACAGCCACTGGAAGTCCTTTATGTGTTTGTTCCTATAGCCAAAGCAGATAGAGTGTTCCCTATTTGTTGCCTAGATCTTTTTATTCTTGTCACACATTTCAGTTCAACATAGTTGTTGGTTGATGTTCAGTATTTTCTTTATTTCTTTTTTAGTGATTTTCTTTCAACATTGTGTTTCTTAGCTGTAGAATGCAATGACTACTTGAGCCCCTAGTGTACATACAGTGCTGGCTCATTTCAAGTTCATGTCCTTGGGTTGACAATTTAAATGCACCTTTGTGATGATTGAAGTAACTATTCAGGTTAGATGCCCAATCTTTGACTCATAGCTATAAAGCCTTAGTTATGAAATCATTGTAGGAGGCCAACATTTTTGGCGTCATTGCTGGGGATGGTGTCAAGCTAGGAATTTTTCGAGTCATTGTTAATTTCTTGCCATAGTGTTTTTTTTGAGGTTGTTCTTAGTATATCTTCATTTAGAAGTAATGCCTCTTTATTTGTTGCCAATTCTTTGTGTGAGCTGATTGATAGTGAGTAATACTGCATGCATAAAGGAAGGAGAAGGGATGCTTATAGGAGATTCATTCCTATCAATCCTAATCCATTCTAGCTATTTGAATATCAAAACTTATTAGAAGAAGAAGACGATCCACACCCCTTTGTAGAAACATATCTTGATCTGACTAGTTCTGAAGTCTCCTCTGAAGATCAAAATCAGCCTGAGAACCCCCTTGCTTTGGAACCACATCAAGCAGGCATGGGTGATGCAAATGGGAACAGACCCAACCAACTAACTTTTCCTTTTCCCATTGCCTAGTAGAATGATGTTGGAAACATCAAGAACATCCCTAATTTGGCACTCCCAAAGTTTTATGGACTTGTCATAGAAGATCCTAATACCTTTTTATTTGAATTTGACATACTCTGCAGGAGTTATGATTATACTATTGATGCCTATTAGCTTAAGTTATTTCCTACTACTTTGAAGGAAGCTACATTAAGATGGTTCATGAGCCTGGGCAGAAATACTATGGAAACTTGGGAAGACATGAAGGCAAAGTTCCTTGAGAAATACAAGGAATATTATAGGGGTAGTGATATGAGAGGAGGTGAAATTTTTAGGATGCAACAATAGGAGGATGAGAGCCTAGAAGACTACACTGCGAGATTTTTGTTTTGCCTACAAAAGTATCCAGACCATGCACTTAATGAGGATTCAAAAAAGTTTCTTTTCCTAAGAGGAATCAATGACAGCTACACTGATGCCTTGGACCTCATGGCAGGAGGAGATATCTCCCAAGTTCCTTGGGAGGATATCAAGAAAATATGCCAGAATTACTCCAGGGCAACTTCAAAGAAAGGGAGAGCTTATCAGTCTTCCATGGGTAAGTCAACTATCGGTGGAGTTTCAAGGATGGAGATCACTAATTTGCTAGAAAACTTCAAGAATATATTATTAAAAATCTAGCTACTTAGCAAGATACACTTCAGGCCAAAAAGAAGCAAGAGGAGGCAGAGATGATGTTGACTGAGTATTGTCCCCACTATAGGAAAAAGAAGGACTGTAGATGTAAGATGGTGGCTAACTTGGAAAGAAATCAGATGTCACCCAATGTTGCACAAATGAAGCCTTGGGCTCCAAGACAAGGTATGCCACCAAATCCACTATCTTATGCTGGGCCATATTTTAACTCTTATTCATCTGGTAACCAATGGCAGCCCCAATACCCACCTAGTTATGGGGGATATCCACCACATCCTTGGAGTAACCTCCAAATTCTTGGCCCACTCATCAAAGTTCTCCACCTCAGTGGTAGCACCCTTAGGGGAATTGGTAGCAATTCCAAGGAAACTAGCGACCACCTCCAGGAAATTGGCAACAAACAAATCAATGGAGAGGAGGACAACAATGGCCTACCTAGTCAACCAATTACATGAAACCACCTTATCAGTCCCAACAACCTACTCTAATGCCTCCACCTACTAACTCAAGTTCAAATACACCTAAGCCAACTCAACTACCAGCTCAACCCACACCCAATCCTAATAACAAACCACAACAATAGCCTGCATACTCTACTGATTTAAATCAATTCCCTGCATATGTTGTGAGTGTAAGTGATACCCATCTATGTTCAAGAACCACTCTACCAGGCCCTTCCAAGCCCATTATCACTGAACTTCCTATGGAAGAAGAGGAGGAGCCTCATAATGACCCCATTCAACTCAATGTACCTAAAAATATTGAACCAGTCCCTATCAAATAGTTTGAGTAAGAACCACCATTTCCTAAGAGATTGGAGATTGCCAAGAAGAAAGAAGAAAAGGAGGATACCACTTTTGATATCCTAGATTAGCTAAAGCATATATGTGTTCAAATACCCTTATTTCAATCCATAAAGGATGTTTCATTCTATGACAAAGCTATCAAGGAAGCTTGTCTTAAGAAGCCAAGTAGGAAGAAGAAAGACCCAACTTCAGTTCATGTGGTGGGCCAACTAGCTGATATCATGCTAGGAAAAGTGACTATTCCCAAATATAATGACCCAAGCAGTCCTGTAGTAGCAGTTGTCATAAATGGGATCAAAGTGAAGAATGCTCTAATTGATCTAGGGACAACAATAAATGTAATGACCAAAGACATCCTGCAACAACTAAATATTGTAAGTATGAGGTCTACTTCTACTATCCTGCAGCTTGCTGATAGCTCTACTATCAAGCCTTATGGCATAGTGGAGGATGTTGTGGTATTCCTAGACTCCTGGGAATATCCAACATATTTTATGATTCTTTCTCCTAAGGCTACATTAGGTGGGTATCCCATCATTCTTGGAAGACCTTGGTTGGCGACTATAAATGCATATATTGGATGTCATTCTAGTGATATGACCATTTTAGATGGAAGGAGTACTAAAAAAATTGTTCTCTATCCACTTGCTCAACCATCTCATGCTGAAGAAGATTCTATATGGCCACAAGTTGGTGAAAAGGCCGAGGAAGTTAATTCTTTGGCACAACTTATGATGATAGGAAGAAGCTCTTTTTTGTAGCTCCAAGATGAAGAAGAAGTTTTGGCTAATCTCATTCAAAACCATTATGAAGTAGAAGAAGCATCATCCTCTACTTCGGTCAGAACACTTCTGCCTGCTCTTCTTGCAGCCATTGTTCTTGCAGATGTTTTTCCTGCAACCACTCTTCCTGTAGCAAAAGGTATGTTCCATACATTGCTGCCATGTGAACTAAAGGTACCATGTATTAATGGAGCAACCATGATAGAATTAAATACACAAATGTAGGTGTCTGAAGGAAAATACCTGAATGTCAATAGTAAATTGAGTGAAGAACAACAATTGTCATTGGAAAATCTATTAACAACACATCAACATGCATTTGCATGGGATTATCATGATATGAAAGGTTTGGATCCTAAACTCTGTACACATAGAATTTATATCAGAGATGATTGCACTCTAGTGAGACAGCCGCAAAGAAGAATCAACCCTACATTGAGAGAGATTGTCAAAGGAGAATTGTAGAAATTACTAGATGCAGGATTTATATACCCCATTTCAGATAGTCAGTGGGTATCTCCATTAGTGATTGTGCCCAAGAAAGGAGGGAAATGGCGAGTTTTTATTGATTATAGAGAACTTAATGCTTCCACCAAGAAGGATCACTTTCCTTTACCCTTCATTGATCAAGTTCTGGACACACTTGCAGGAAAGCAACATTTCTCTTTTCTAGATAGATTCAACGGTTACAACTAGATTCAAATTGCACCAGAAGATCAGGAGAAGACCACATTTACTTGTCCATGGGGGACCTATGCTTATTCAGTGCTCCCATTTGGCTTGTGCAATGCACCTAAAACTTTTCAAAGGGAAGTCATGGGTAGTCATTAGCATCTTCTCAAACATTTCTCATGATTGCATGGAGATTTATATGGACGACTTCACCACCTATGGTGTTGAATTTAATCAAGCATTGGAGAATATCAAGTGAGTTCTATAGAGATGTGAAGATCAAAACTTGTCCTTAAATAGTGAAAAGTGTTTCATGATGATGCAAGAAGGTGTAGTTCTTGGCCACTACATCTCCCACAAAGGAATTCAAGTAGACCCTGCAAAAATTGAGGTAATCACAAATTTGCCTACACTTGCAAAACATAACGATGTTAGAAGTTTCTTGGGTCATGCAGGATATTATAGAAGATTCATCAAAGATTTCAGCAAGGTAGAAGCACCATTGTATACTCTCCTTACTAAATATGTTGAATTTCAGTGGGCTAAAGCTTGTGACAAGGCATTTTCTAACTTAAAGGAAACTTTGACAAATTCCCTTATACTTAAGGGACCCAATTGGGAGATTCCTTTCCACATTCACATTGATGCATCAGACTATGCCATAGGAGCAGTCTTAGGATAGAAAGAAGTAGCTATTGAAAATGCTATTTACTTTGTCAACAAAAAAATGCAAGGAGCTAAATTTAATTATACTGTGGAAGAGAAGGAAATGCTGGTAGTAATTTATGCACTGAACAAATTCAAACATTACATAATGGGCTACCAAATCTTTTTACACATTTCCCATGCAGCCATTAGGTATCTCATGAATAAACCTTTGATCACAAGTAGATTGACAAGATGGTTATTGTTGATGTAGGAGTTTGATATAACCATTGTAGACAAGTTGGGGAAAGCTAATGTTGTTGCACATTTTCTTTCAAGGCTAACTACATCAGAGGATAATCAGTCCATAAATGACTCTTTTCCTAATGAGCATCTATTTTCTCTCAATGTACAAATGCCATGGTATGTTGACATAGCCAATTACTTGGTCACATGTAGAATTCCTTCTCACTTCTCTCCAAAAGAGAAAAGGGAACTTATTGAAAGATCTTTTCCTTTCTCTTGGGTTGCTGGATGTTTGTTTTATATTGGACCTGACCATGTCATGAGAAGATGCACAAGAGAAGATGAGACATATGACATTTTGCATGCATGTCATAACGAATTATGTGGAGGAAACTTTGTAGCCAAGAGGACAACAATGAAGATTTTGAACACAGGATATTACTGGCCAACACTCCACAAGGATGCATGAAGCTATACTAGAAAATGTGATAGATGTCAAAGAATGGTCAAACCAACAAGATCTGATGAGATGCCACTATGCCCTCAGGTAGTAATCACCCCCTTTAACAAGTGGGGATTAGATTTTGTGGGACCAATTGACCCTCCATCAAATGGTATGTCTTATATACTGGTATGCACTGATTATGTAACTAAATGGGTAGAAGTCAAGGCCATGAAACATGCAAGAGATAACAAGGTTGTAGAATTTCCCTATGAGGAGATTTTCACAAGATATGGATTCCCAAGGGAAATAGTGATTGATCAAGGGCCACAATTCACATCAACTCTTGTTGCAGCACTAGTAAATGCGTACAATATAAGGCACAAAAAGTCTACTCCTTATCACCCCCAGGCTAATGGCCAAGTTGAGGTGACCAATAGGGAAATTGAAGGCATTCTGACTAAAACAATAGTTGTTCATAAGAAGGATTGGGCAAATAGATTGCTAGAAACTATTTGGGTCTATAGGACAACATGGAAAACAACTACAGGCTTCACCCCATTTGAATTATTGTATGGAAAAACAACCATGATGCCAGTTGAATTTGAACATAAGACTCTGTGAATTGTAGTAAATTTGGGGATGGATATTTTTGAAGCATAGAGAGAAAGAATCATGCAGCTAAATGCTCTGGATGAAATAAAAAGAGTAGCCCTGCATCATACAAAGATAGTGCAAAATCAGAGAATCAAGTGGCATGAAAAATTTATTAAGGACAAAAATTTCAAACTAGGAGATTGGGCTTTGCTCTATGATTCAAGATGTAAGGAAAATGCAAGAAAATTGTAGACAAGGTGGCTAGGACCATACGAAGTTTCTGAGGTCTTTCCTAATGGAGTTGTCTAGCTCACCACCATTGACCTTGTCAGGTTCAAATTACTTGTCAATGGTCATCACCTTAGATTATACC